>JADDOH010004498.1:0-85384 GCA_016648135.1 Agrypnia vestita
ACTGCTGCGTTGCATTACTCAACCGGCACAATAATGAAGGGATTTTAAATCGAATGTGATGAAAAGTGGATCCTGTACGATAATCGGAAGCGCTCATCGCAATGGCTGAACCCTGCCGAACCAGCCAAACCATGCCCCAAGCGAAAATTGACTCCAAAAAAAAGTTACTTGTGAGCGTTTGGTGGACTAGTGCTGGTGTCGTTCACTACAGCTTTCTTAAATCTGGCCAGACGATTACGGCAGATGTCTATGGTCAGCAACTGCAAACCATGATGGAAAAGCTAGCTGCTAAACAACCGAGGCTGGTTAATCGCTCTAGGCCACTGCTGCTTCATGATAACGCTAGACCACACACTGCACAACAGACGGCTACCAAATTAGAGGAGCTTCAATTGGAATGTCTAAGACATCCACCGTACTCTCCGGACCTTGTCCCAACAGATTACCATTTTTTTCGAAATTTGGATAACTTCTTGCAAAGGAAAAAATTCAACTCCGATGGGGCAGTCCAAACCGCCTTCAAAGATTTTATTGATTCCCGTCCGAATGGTTTTTTTAGTAAAGGGATCGATGAACTACCTATGAGATGGCAAAAGTGCATAGATAGCAATGGTACATATTTTGATTAAATAAATATATTATAATAAAAAAAAATCGGCTTTATGTTCCTCCCATACTAAACGCCAATTTCATATGTAAGGACCTAATATATACATTGAGCATCAAAAAATTCATTCAAAATAAAATAAAAATTGAAGTAACTCTTGCACATATAAGACAATTTTGATTGTCATTGTTTACCGCGTACATTGGTTAATATTATACATTAACAAAATTATTTTGAAAATTTCGAAATGGCGAAGGAAATGAGCTGTTTCAAAAAGATCCTTCTGCATGGCGCGCAGCTTTTGAAAGTGATCATGTCGACAGAGTTTAAGTGAAAATAAAAAGTTAATTATTTTCTTGTTAAATGATGTAATTATGTAATAAATGAATAATAGTATTCTCGGATCTTATTGTTTTTTTTATTTTTTATGACATTTGGAAGGGTGTTTACATGAGCAATGTAACATAAAGGTCCTGAACTAGATCCTGTTGAATATTTGAGGTTGATGTTGAGGCATGTTTTGATAAAATAATTTGTGCATTTGTTTTCCGAGTTTTTGAGTGAAATGTAATAAGAGAATATTAAATTAATATATACAAGAATCCAATGCTAAAATTCTTGCTGGCATAACTGTCATTAGCCCAGCATTTCAACACAGCGGAAATACGAAGGAACTGACAGCATATGCTTGACTCATTACCGTTTTCGCCTACATCATGCCACGGCTCGGGGTTTTTGAATTAGCGAAGCAGATCGCATCGCGCGCGGAATACAAAATAATTAATACAAAGTAAAGTGTGGTCTTACCTTCTCACCGGCTCCGGCGTCAACATGGTGTCCTGTTTTTAATTGAAAAACAAAAGACAAACTCCCATGCTGCTCCAGCCGCGTCCGTGTTTACGGTAAACAAACGATATCCGGACACAAATCCGGACGGATTAATCGGAAAGCAAGGACACAGGCACACCGCACCAATAAAAGGTCTCGGATCACTAAACCGGAACACGCCGGATTGTGGCTATTCACTAAAAAGTAATACAATGCCGTGTGTATGTGACGGCGGATCGAGGCGTGAGGATATGTCTCACATATTGCGGATTCAACCCTCCCCTAACCACGCAGTTGCACAGATCTTCAAAGGCATTTAAACGTGTAATATTTCAATTAATACGCGAAATCTAAATATAAATAAAATGTTACAGAAAACCAGGAATACTTTAAACTTATGAAAAATGGAAACCAAATCATAACGCCTAAATTTAAAACAACCCAAATGGAGAAACACTATATTTATAAAGCCATTAACTAAACTATCTTATAATCTTCCTATTGAGATACGCCGCATCAATATCTTTTCAGAACAAATTAAAAAAATTATAATAGTTTTAAAAATTAAATTTATAAATCGTTTAAATTTAAAGCTTTTTTCAAAATATTAAAATATTATTAATTATCTAATTATCTTCTGTTACCACCCGTAGTATTGAATGATTCACATAAATATGTACCTATATACAAAATAAGAACTTAAGGCTCCCTAATCAGACTCAAGAACTGATGAGGTCTACATGACCAACAAAGTCCAAAAAAGTCAATTTAATGCGTAAGAAAGAAGATTTATATTATGCATCTTATATTTAAAAAAATGTTATCTGTCTGTCCATAACTTGATGGAATTACGCTGGAATTTTAACTTTAGATAATTAGATTGTGACACGCAAACAGCGCGCAAGACGCCCCAGGCGGCACGCAAGGTCGCCCTACTAAATTACACGGTATTGACATTTTTATATTATTATATTTAATTTTAGATTTAATCGGATAAAGTCAATTTAAAAAACAAATGGTTTTCCTCGTCACAATTATATTCTTTTAGTTATTCTTGATTATGTTTAACACATACCACAAATTACTAATATCCATACCACGATTTTGATTTTATTGGTACATATACATATACCAGACTTTATTTTTACATGATTACGATGTGGATCACATTACTACATAAAAGTCTCTCATACAATTTTATTCCATTAGTTATTCTTAGTTATGTTTAACACATACCACAAATTGCTAATATGTAATAATAACATGTAATATGTATATGTTCTCGTATATACACCGGATTTTATTTCTAAACGATTTTGATGTGGATATCATTCACTGTACGTTTACATTATTACGTAAAAGTCTGTCATACAATTCTCTTCCTTTGGTTACTCTTAATTACGTTTAACGCGTAAGTAAGAATAACTATGTCTATCCATATATTAGGCAAATGTTGGAGGCAAAAGGAGTACAGGACATCCGCGAAAACCTGACATGATAACGTCACCAAATATTGTGCATGAGATGTATGAGTAGACGAAGAAAAATGTTATGACATGATAAAGGATTGTGGCGTTCTATCTTCTCTGATATATCTGCGGGAAAACGGCGTGCGAGTTATTTAAACTAGAAAACTTATTTTATTATTATATGAAATCCTAAAAAAAAAATTCTTACGCTAATACGATTTAACAGAATGACTGCATCATGGTACTTTTTGTCACGGTGTGGTAAAGGTAAAGGGCTTAAAGGTGATACAGTGGTCCAGCCGAGGTGTCGCGTGTCAACACTGCTGTTTGTGGTGTGCGTCTTCTGTCTGGTAATCTTGAATTATTTATATTTGCCTGTTCTCTGGCACTTCGCTATGTTAGTAGCATGAGATTATTTACACTAATGTATTAAGGAGTTATTACCACATATTTAGTTAATAAATATCGCCTTTCGCGCTTATTGTGCAACAGAACCTTAGTCATTAAGTCAGAACTTAGTCAGTGTTTCCTTGTACTCTCGAGACAAAAATCAAATTCGTAAAATGATTTCGATAAACTGATTATTAAAATCGTACGATAATAATTTTCGACAGGAAAAATAATAAAATCTAACTAATTTTCGATAGCAACCCAAATGCTTGTAGGCACGCATATATTGGATTATCAGGGAAAAAAATTTAATATCATTAAAAGCACTCAGACTTCAAAACCGCGAAAACTTTAGACACTAATTGCTGTCAAAAATGACATCCGTCAGAATATAAAATAAAATTCCAGACGTCGCTCATTCTTCTCTGTACGTAATGTAATGGAATATAACATTAAAATAAAACAACCATCTACTACACCTTATCTACCACAAAAATATTAGGTACACCGCAATCAACAATGAGGATGATCTAAACCAGGGGTCGGCAGTTTGTCGAGCAAGAAGAGACAAATTGTTATGGAAACTGGGTACCAAAGGTACCAGAGAGCCGCACGTATATAATATACATATGTATATGGATTTTTAGGGAAAAAGTTCGATATTTTTTTTTTTATTAAATACAAATCATTACATATTTACATATTTGATATGATTTGATTTCATTTGATTGATTTGATAAAAAAAAAAATTTAGGTACATAAATTTTTTTATCATTGTACCCTCTCCAAAAAGAGACTAACTCTTATGTATGGAGAGGGAGTTTCACTTTTTTTTATATAAGAACGACGTCCAAGCATCGCTTTAGATAGCTTGGAAAATTGCTACTTATTTTTAATTGAATACATATTTGTAAATTTTCATCCATTGTATCATGATATCCGTGATGAACTCAGTGGATCGTGGGAATTTCGTGGTCGATTTTTCTCTTCTCCTTAAAATTGAAATTACTTTGTTTATGCCTGTCATACTGTTAGCTCCATTAGTAACAATGAAAATTATTTTATTTAGGTCAATTCCAGTGTTTTCCAGACATGTTTCTATAGCATTCGCAATATCTTCTCCGCGTGTTTGCTCTTAAGCGGCAGCAGTCTAAGAAGTTATTCTTTGGGACCTTGTGCTGACATATATAGCACAAAGGGGGTTACTTGTGCTGTATAACTAATATCACACGACTCATCGGTTGCAATTGATATCGCTGAAGCTGGCTTAATAACTTCGACTTGCTGCTCTATTACATTCGAAGACATTTTGGCAATTCTATCTTGCACCATTTTAGCAGACAAAGGCAATTCTTTTATACTTTCCGTGATCGCTTCTTTATTTTCAAAGTCATAAAAGAGCTCTTCGGATGCTTTTACAAAGCATTGTTTAATTTAACATCATCTGTGAACGGTTTAGAGGACCATTTCCGGAGAGACCGCAAAGTTAGCATGATCTGTGTCCAGTTGTCAAATACGGAACTCGACTTCTGATTTTAACGCTGGAGTACTAAGTTTATGTCTGAAGAGCCGCATGCGACTCGCAAGCCGCTTATGCAGACCCCTGGTCTAGACTACCTACGTTTCAACTAGTGGTTTCATCCAACGGTGAAATGAAAGAGTGTGATAAGGCAAATGAAACACTTGAAATTAATTAAAATTTTAATAATTAAAATTAATTATTTAGACCAGAAGAAAAAAGTTAGTGGTCTAAATGTTTTATTTTTTATTTATTTATACAGGGTTATTTCGAAAACATTAATAACCTCGCAGGACTGTATATTAAATTCAATGGTTATATTAAAGTTTGCATTTTTTTTCAATATTTCTGACTTATTTTTTACAAAACGTTAGAATATCACTACGGCAACTTATATCGATTACAAAAATTCATTCGTTTCAAAACAAGACAAATAAAATGATAAAAACCCTGAAGAAATTTCAACTGAAATTCGAATGTTTTTATTTTATTTGAATTACAAAAAATATGTCAGAAATGTTGAAAAAAAAGCAAACTTTAATATCTCATATCTCCATAATTACCTATATCAGGCCGTGGTTGCATGAACATTTTCGACTCATAATCAAAACAGGATTGTGGTCCTGCGAGGTTATTAATGTTTCTAATCCTGTATATATACTCAAATCTTCCTTTTTTCCGGGTTCAGCTAGTAAAATATTATTAAACTTAAGCGGATTGTCTAACTATTCCATCCATTTTAATTAACATCATGATTAATGTCTACAATGTTAACGCCATATCCATCCATAATATCACAAACTCTACAATTTAAAAACAGGGTTAATTATCATTAAAAATAAAACAATACTTTTTATTTCAGACTTATTTTTTCATACATTGCCCCACAAAACAACATAAAAATTGTATGTAATATATATGCGAACAGTATTTAAGATTTTTAAATTATATTTTTTTCATAACAGTTCAGCGCCGGAGAAATAAAATATACCCAAGCTTCGAACCACACGTCCGGCGCGGCTTCAGTGCGTCGTGCGTCTCTGGTGCGCAATTTCCTACCGGAATTTAATTGAAGCGTCAATCTGGCGGCGGGCGCACCAAACCACGGGCAAATGTTTGTCAGAAGTTTCGTCGTGAAAAGTTAATCGAAAAACACGCTTAATTAAATTGACGGCGCGATAAAACAAATTAAACCACTTTATTTTGAGATTTTTCCGGCTTAAGGGTGTTTGTTTGCTAGTTCGGAGGAGCAAAATGTGTCGGAGCACCGCGCGACCGAAAAATTGGTGTAATCCAAACACCATTGTCGGAGATTACAATTTTATTTTATACTTTTTAAATTAAAATTTTTACTTTGTAGCTTTTGGTGAGTTCATTAACAAATTTTTCATATAAAACATTTTAATTAATTGAAATGGATTAATTTAATAATAAGTGAATCCGATTCATGTTTTTTGTCAATTTGTTTTTTGGCCGAAAATTTATTTTTGTTACTTTTAAGTGATTTAAACAGAAGCGTGGTTTTTTAAAAAAAATCATGTATTACAATTTCTACTTTTTAGTCGTAATATTACCCAGCGTACAAAATCGCTTCGGTATGAAACTATCGATTTTGTACGCTGGGTAATATTAAAATTAATTAATGAGCTCACCATCTGTCGGTGAGCTCATTAATTAATTTTCCGTATAAAACTTCGATTAATTATTTCATGTATTGTCATCGATAATACGTCTGTGTGCTAAATTTCAGCTCGATTGGACATTGGGAAGCGGATGAAATATCGATTATTAGATTCCGTCCAGACAAACAAACAGGTGAAGCTAATATAAGCGTTGCTCTTTAATTCAATATCAAAAATGATTTAGATAAAGCGGAGTTTACGAAATTTTATGCTGTGATTGCAGTGATTCATGATGGATTAATTATTTCATGTATTGTCATCGAGAATACGTCTGCGTGCTAAATTTCAGCTCGATTGGACATTGGGAAGCGGGTGAAATATCGATTATAAGATTCCGTCCAGATAAACAAACAGGTGAAGCTAATATAAGCGTTGCTCTTTAATTCAATATCAAAAATGAATAATTGTGAAAAAGCGGAGTTTACGAAATTTCGCGCGGTGATTACAGTACATCGGCCAAGCTTCTGGAAATCTCAACATTGGATTAAAAGGGTAGGTACAATATTAATCAGATACTGGAGGATGGCCCTATCAGCAGCTTCAACAATCGTCGAGCTTGTATGCGATGATGTATGAATGTGGATGAGACGAGAATTCAATGTCAGTCTCTACCTACCCCCGCGGGGAAACGGCTTGATGGTTGGTAAGTATGTAAGTAAGATTAAAGGAACATCATCGTTTTCTATCTAATTAATAATTTTTCTGAATTTGCGAACATCATAAATAGTAATCATTCTTTTCATTCATGTACTAATTAATCTACTCCATTTCGTGGCGCATTTAGGTAAGGAAATGTATAATTTTGAATGTTTGGAAAGTAAAAAAAAGGTTGAATTCGGGCATTAATTTGCTTAATAATATTTCTTTCATTAACTCTTCTCCTCTTTTCTTAATATTCCTGTAACAACTACACTTACGCCAGTAATTTCAGCCTAACCTAACCTAACCTAACCTAACCAATCAATTAAGTATTTGAACCCAATCAATGTAAAAATACTATATTTAAAAGATAATACTTCACCTGTCGATGAGAGATTCTCTCTTAATCTCGAAATTTAAATATAAAAATATTATTAAACTCGCGTAGAATTATACCTCTTTCGATTTAAGAAAGACATTCGAATTAGTACGTGTAAATCGTGTGTACGAGACACATTGTTTCCTTGTATCGGTGTTTATACCCGTAAATACCAACACAACGAAACAATGTGCGCCGTACGCACGGCTTACCCATACTAATTCGATTGTCTTTCTTAAATGGAGAGCAGTATTACAATGTTAATGTTTTTCACCTAATTTAATGATCATTACAATTATAAGTATACGCCACGGAACTTTTGAGTTGAGTTATAAAGTGCAGGTATTTTAGTTGAAATCGATCGTGAAAAAAAGCTATAACGTACCTTATTAATATATTTCTCGCATGCCATATTAAAACGATATTGTACAACTCGCTCAACGGCATCTTGACACGTCATACTGATGGGAAGGCAAACCAATAACGGAAATCGTGGACAGGTATGCTCGGTAATGAACAACTCGCTATCGGCTCTACCAATAATTAATTGAACGAGGTGGAGAACCTTTGATTAGGAAATTGTCACGTGCCCAGCGGAACCGGAACTAACTCGAATACGAATTGAGAATGAAAATGTGTACACGAAGGATGGTTTCGGGTCTCCTGAACAAGCTTGAAGAAAGTGCATTGAAATTTTTTGCAAGATGCGTCTTGAAATCCTCCGCGATGTGAGATATTTCCATCGAAATTTACCTACAACAGAGTAGAGAGTCTTCAAATGAGTTATTAATTAATCACAGATAATAATAATATTAGAAAATGATAGAATAGGAAAAATAATTAATTCCTGCAGCTGTAGTTTTTTAATGTTGTTTATTGGGTAGCTCGACCTACATATAAAACAGAATTACGGAAAATCAACAATTTTCAAATGTTGAAAAAGTTAACACTTGGAGTTCAAAGTTGGGTAGAGCTCAAACTGGGTGAAAATGAGCGAATCGTGCAAGAATATAAACAAGAAAGTTACCGAAAAACATTCCCAAACAGTTCAAGAATAAACAAAACGAAAAAAAACTTTGAACGCCGAACTATTTTCTAAAACCCTTTTACACTCGCCAAAGCATTCTTGATTTCACTATATTATTATTTTTTCACAAATAAAAACAGCGTCCGTATTATTTTCAGTAGAGATACACTCCGATACAAATATCAAATATCTCACTCGCACATCAAGATTCGTGTAACTACGCGACAAAACATCGATATTCAAGTTACGAGACAAACGCATTACGTCACCATTTTATATTGTGACAGCGAGCTGGCCTGCTGAAAATTCGGAATTTTCATGAAACAATATTAAGTAATATTTTTAAAATATTGTGACGAGATCGTGACTATACGAGGCATATAAAACACTAAAAGCAATTAAATCTCGTATTAGATATAAGGAATGAATGTAAATCTGATCTTAGCATAATTAATAGAATT
Source organism: Agrypnia vestita (assembly GCA_016648135.1). NCBI lineage: Eukaryota > Metazoa > Arthropoda > Insecta > Trichoptera > Phryganeidae > Agrypnia > Agrypnia vestita. The sequence continues at coordinate 9,002 of JADDOH010004498.1, forward strand.
AAAAAAGCGTTGTTGAGCGAATGAATGAAGAAAGAATGGTAAGAAAGATATATAGTGCAAGTGTTGATGGCGCCAGAAAGAGAGGGCGACCGCGGAAGACGTGGCATGACCAGATTAACCAGATACTGGAAGATGGTCCCGTTAGAAGCCTCAATAACCAGCGAGCTTGAATGCGAAAATGTATGAATGTGGATGAGGCGAGAGTTGTATGTCAGGACAGAAGAGTGTGGCGCTCAATCCTCTTTGCCTACCCCCACGTGGAAACGGCGTGATGGTAAAAAGTAGACGCGACTTTATTCGGAGCACCTTAGTGAATCTCTTAGATTAACACATTAGTGTGAATCTAATAGATTTACACTAATGTCGCTAGAATTTTACACACAAGTTCGCACGTAAGTGGTCGCACTTATTTCCAAATGCTTGTTAAGTACTCTTAATTTATTGTCGCTGATCGCAACGCCGATGGTTTCTATGGGATCGCCGAACTGTCACAATAAACAACTCGCACGTTTCGCCTTTCTGCGAAGTTAGCCCGCTGTCAGAAATAACTACCTCTCGCTCGCGTTTCTTGTCACTTTTATGTATAAATATTAGGTTCGCGAATGTTCAACCTGGTTCGATCATATTTTTAGTGATTTCGAGAATATTCGAATTGACCCTAGATTCACGTGGACAGATCGAGAGACTTCGATAGTGCGCTCTTTTGACAACGTACTATTTTTGTAAGTAGTACATATATTTTGATAGAAAAGGACTTTGATGGTATCTATATAATCTCGAATGCGCACAAAAAGATAATTTATAATTAAAACTGAGTGTCTCTGACATTTAATGTCCTTCGACTTAAACCCAGCTCAGGCTTACAGAAAGTATTCCGGTTTAATGGAACAATTTTCTTAAGAGCTTCCACAAGTTTGAGCTTTCATTAATCTCGCGAAAAACGGCCCACGAACAATAGTATAATGAACGAGACTGGGATGAAAAGCTTCCGACAATTTTCTTTGTTTTAATTTGTATAGCAAATATAATAATATTTTCTTCCACGTATATTCTCAGTGAGACGTTCCGTTAATGTTGCTTATTCCTGACAATTACAATTCACCGATAAACAACTTGACATCCGTTTCAACAGCGATAATATTGAACTGAATGTTATTCCACGATGAGAGAGAAACAGAATTCTGTAGACGGCCTAATTTGTTTTGTAAATGTTGTATTGACTTATGGTTATTGGAAATTGATCATGTAAAGTCTACATAGTGGAAATTTATGACCAAGTAGAGAAAAACAGAAAGTTTGCAAAGGCATAATTATACGTCGTTATATTTAATTATTACGGCACGGTAAAAAAAACATTAAAAAAGCGCTATGGTTGTTTCGCTTCGCTAAAAAGGAATTTTTCCGAGTGGAGGTTGCTGAATCCTAATGGAATTAAACGTAGGTTAAGTGTTGAGGTGAAAATTAAATGGACGACAATGTTGAAGATGAATTGTTATAAATATTGTCATGTTGGCCGCCATCGTAGATTTTTATTTGGATTTTGTCATTTTATTTCATTGTCATGGGGATGTTGATGATGTTGTATAGTATAAGGCGACACCTGTCGGCCGTCTTGTTTTTTACCAGATGCAATAAAATATGTATCGAAACGAGAAATAATAGTTATTTTAATTTGCAATTTGCTACTCAGTGTTTTGAGGAGACCAAGGGCAGTGTCCTTTCTTAGATCCAATCAATGGATAAATTATGATCAATAGGAAGGATCTTTTTTGAAAAATTTATTTAATTAATAAAATATATAATATTTTATTACAAAGATACCTTGAAAATATTTACACTTCTTTTTTTTATATGTATATACCTCGCCAAAAAGAATTACGATTCTTGTGTGTGGTGAGGGATAACCACTTACAATCATATAGGTAGATAATCTAATTTATCAGAACTTATCTCCTTCCTTATATTATGAAAGCGAGTCGGATCAGATAGTCGGGGATTTGACATTAAACAATTTATGACACGTGGATTCGATGTTGTTGTATTATGCCGAGTTGGGATATTTTTATTATGTTTGAAAAAGTTCACACACATTGTTTGACAGCCTTGAAGAGTTCTTAAAAAATTCTCAATATATATATATATATATATAAAAGGAAACCCGTGTTTCCCTATCCGCCAAGTTTTCTCCACAACCACCCACCGGTGGTTATGGTGGTAGACAACCCTTGGTGTCACATCGAAAATATGCGAGTTTGGTGGGGGAGGCTGTGAGTGGGTGGGAGTGGGTCACGAAAATGTGCTTTTAGCACATTGTTTTGTTATGGGAAAGCCGCAAATGCTTCAGATTGTTTCAAAATAGGCGCGCCGACTGTGTCGGTGAGTCTAGAAGGTTCGGAAAAACCTGCTCCAAAAAGTTCTGGAAGGAGAAGGTTCTAGAAAATTCCCGAAAGTTCTATAAGGTTCTAAACTGAGTGGCGGAATGTGTCGGTGGGTCTAGAAGGTTCCTGTACATTCGATAAATTTCTTGAAAGTTCTGGAAGGAGAATGTTCTAGAAGGTTCGCGAAAGTTCTATGACGATCCAAACAGAGTACTAAAAATCTACGCGTGCGAAGCCGCGCGGGCACAGCTAGTTTTATTATATTAATTGTTCCTTACTCTGAACAGCTGTACGAGCAAAAAATATTATTTAAAGCAGGAAAACCGCAGAAATGTTACGTGAGAGCTCAGTCATTTAAGTGATAGGAGCACTTAACCAACAAATGGAAATTTACCCTAATGTATCAATAAATACTAAATGTAAAAATACTTGTCAAAATGTTTAACAACAAAAAGGGGAGAAATATCCAAACATTAAAATTAAATTATCACCAACCTCTGTAAATTATATAGAATCATTAAAAATTCACTACACAAACATTATATAGACTCATTGTTAAGTACCCCTGCAATAAAATTGTAAAATTGCCCTAGCTTAAAATAATTATGTATCAGTCTGAAAATGGACGTGATAGGCCAACTTCACACTGGTACATATTTTTTATTGTTTTTTTACCAATAAGGTAAAAAAAACAATAAAAAGTGGAAACAAGTTAAAAAGTATTTTAATTAAATCTCCACATAAAAGCTAATTACTATTCACAGTCAAACCAACGTCTTAGGTCAAATCAAAGTTTTAAGACTCTATTTTACATGGACTAATATATTCATATGTCTCTCCTAAAAACTTACCACTATTTCCAAATTCGATAAAAATTAAAGAACAACAATAAAAAAATAAGAATATTTTAATAAAATAATTATTCCACCCGAAATTATGAGAGAAAAATTCACACATGTGTCTATCCCCTAAATTCAGTTATTTCTATATCGTATGGATTTAAAAATTATAAGATTTTTTAATTTTTTAAATTTGATTACGATTTTAGAATATAAAATTAATTTGGTAAAACAATAAATTAATACAGTTTATGATGTAAGAAAGAGTCCATTCTAAAAATAATTTTTAAAACGTTCATAAAATAATTTTTAAGGTTTTAATTATTCTTCAGAACGCCGATACTTTTTAAAGCTTCTCAATTCCTGGAGGTTGTAAATGCCAGGAAAGCCTCCAAGACATATCAAGATAATTTACAAAAAATATAGACCGTACTCGGTAAATTAATTAATTGGATAAACCCGGCATTAAAAATATTACGTAAATATTTACAAACAAAAAACTCTTGAATTCAGATATCAATATATTTATGTAAGGAAGTGATTTTTTTATTCACAATGGCGTCGCATTATCCCAACGGAACCGGATATGTACTTATATATTGCAATTCCATTCTAAGTCAGTGCGTGGGATGTTGGTACGCATAAATAAACTGAATATTGGATACCCGAGGGATTGTATGGATGCACGATTTTAATTTAATACGAAAGAGTACCTACAACGTGTATACCTCTACTAATTTAAAAATGTGAAGCGCTAAAATACAACATTTTTTAAATTAAAAAATCCAAAATATAACAAATATATATGCCGTTGCATTATTTTAGCAGTTTCGCAACCCAAAAGCCATAGATATAAAATACACCATGACAAAAACCCAGTCAGATCAATAATTTTCTACTGTGACATTGTATCGGTATATACTCGTAAGTTACACACTGTTAATTTTGATATGGTGTACTTTAACTTTCGATAATATATACATTAGCTCATAGTTATTGCATACATATACTAGTTACGGTATACATTGTCGCCTGCTTTACTGTTACCAAAAGCCTCAACTATTTACATTTAAAAAATAAAGTCAGGAAAAAATTAAAGCAACTCGTATAGGTACGTTATTTGTCTTCATAATGTGATGTCTCACTAATGTAAGGCTTCTCATCTCGATACAAGTATAAAATCCTAGTGACATGAGCAGTTAAATTTTTCATTTTATGAATAAAAAATAAAAAAATAAAAAAATAAAAATTAATGTATTCCGTATAAGCAACTAAATTATATAAAAAACATACAAAAAATATAAACCAATACAGAAAAATAGATATTTTTTGAAAAACAATAAAAAAAACTTCCGTTTTATTTAAATTCAGAGGTATTTATCTAAACTTGTACACAGAAAAATGGCACCTTCATCCACTAAGAAAGAGACTGCCATACATATTCTTTAATAAAACAGCTAAATTTTAGAAGCCGTTAATTTTTTGGTTGAAGTGCCACTAATTTTATTATTTTTGACAATAAAAATGTCGTGTTACTGGTGTTGTATCATTACAGAACACCCGTCACCTTTGAGGTAATTTGTTGTTTAATATACAAAATAAATGTGTATAAAACACCTGTAAATGATTACATTAAACCTTACAGCCTGTGCCCTATCTTGGCACCTAGCAGCGTCGGCCCTCGGAATGGCTGCATAAGGCGCCAGCTCCGGGTGGTGAAATTGTCGGAGCGGCAAAATGATATAAGCAAATTAAATATTAGTCTTTTGATCAGAAAATGAGAAAAGATAGACAGACGGCGACCTCTTCGCAAACCTAGACTAAGATTGGGTGACAATGGATTCAGATAGTATGTATTTATATAAAATTTTTGTAAGTTGTATATATCGCACCTTTGCGGAAAGACTGATATTTCGAGAAAATGTTTTTTTTTTTTGCAAATTTGAAACCGCCGCATCGAGTTTTATGAACTCCGAAAAAATGGCATCGTTTGCCCTAATTATATCGTCAATGGTTTGCCCCACAAACGGCTGAGTAATGAAAGAAACAGACAAAATATCACTCTAATTCAATAGTTTAAATGTAGTCTCCTGTAAAATCATTCATTTCGAAATATCACAGTCTTTCCCCAAAGGTGCGATATGTTGCACACCTTGTTTCGTATATGAGTTGAATTTTTACTACCGCCACCTGCAGTCGAAATGTTTGTCATTCCCATAAAATTTCATTCCCAAACACCATTCCACACAAAGGTCTACAACACCAACATAGGTTATTTCTCTCCTCTGCCTAGAATGCTAAACCAGTACAACGAGGTCACGTCATGTAACCCCAACATTGACATATTTCACATGACACAACCTCAGTTTGAGAGAGAATTATATCGCTTCTGACCGAAAATAGTTTGATCGTGTAAGACGGATTCTTCGGAAATCAACCTAAAGAAAAATTTTATAGCCACAAAGCGCGGGTACACATTTTCTGACTTAGTTGACCTGGGAGCCTACATGCCTATTATGCCGTGCGGAGAATGTGAACTTCGTTCATCTTGTAATCACTAACTGTAGTATACTTATATTGTATAATGTATTAATGTTTTATTTTAATGTATCATCGTAAATTGTAACTGTACTAATCACCTTGTCCTAAATGACTATCCATTAGGGTCATTCTGGTCTGTCGATAGTCTTTAAATTAAAAAAAAAAAAAAATTAATTTGATATCTTTTATTACAGAAATGGGATATAAAATGCAAGACAAGCTGCGATAAAAAGTTCTCGTCGTTGCTGAATTTCGCTAGCATTGCCAGATGATCGTTTTAACAACTCGTTAATATTTTTCAATAACAGAATTTTCAAAAAATTAATTAAATAAATACGCAGATACGGCAAAACGCTAAAGCTCGACAAAAAACAGAACTGTCGTGAAAATAAATTCCCGAGCCGGCCCTGTCGACCGTCGCCAGGTGTGCGCGATGCCGTCCTGAGTAATCTGAGCGCGCGTCTCCATTTTCCGGGACCGCGGGCATTAATCACACTTTGACTTGGCGCGACAGGATATCATATTGATTTGAGGGGAAGTGAGAGAGGAACGGAACGGTTCGCAGAACATAAATCACCCGGGCGGGGGTGAGGGTTAATAGAAAGAGGCGATAAAGCATGATCAAGGCGGTTGGTTCCTTTCAAAGCCGACCTCATTTATTTCTCGTTAAATTTAAATTTCACGTGTGCCGGTAATTGCGGGTCGCGGTTTCGTGCAAAACACGCGTCGAAATGTAAGAAAATCTGGAAGGACCATAGAATGTAATACGTGTTGTATTCTCGTAGCACGCTTTGTTGTCGAAAATCGCCGCCTGCTCTTGCTGTGAAAGAGCGAGTCCACAATACTTTACAGGTAGATTTCTGTCTAAATTACTGGTCGAAAATGATCAAGCAACAATGTCAATACTTACAGAGATAAACGACTTCGAGATTGTATTTTTTTTTCAGTATTTCTGACTTCTTTTGTAAAACGTTGGAATATTATTAATATAACTTATTTTATATCGAATATTAAAGCAATAGCCATAGGGATAACAACTTCAAAGATTGCTTTTTTTTATCATTATTACTGACTTCTTTTGTAAAACGTTGGATTATCATTAAAGTAACTTATATCGAATATTAAAAATCATTGGCCTTCTTACTACATGATTTTATAATGTAATTTTTAATATTCCACATAAGTTACTGTAGTGATAGTTCAAGTTTCAGTTTTACAGAAAACAAGTCAGAAATATTGAAAAAAAAAACAACAAAAAAAAAACTTTGATGTTGCTTATCTTCGCAACTGTCGTCATTTCATCCAAAGTGTAAAGAATATTTTCTTTTCAGAATTGAATGAAGAAAACTCCACCGAAGTTTTTCCTGCTAGCTACGAGACACCTTGTATGATATATCATTTAATATGAAATTTGGATTTTTTCGTAGAAATTATATTACAGATACAGCTTTTTTGATTACATGGAGGGAATGTTCCAGATATCTAAACAGGTTCGGCGGATTTATACATAACCCCGAATTCAGAGTCAAAACTTATATCCTTTTAATTCGCACCTTAACCTTAAAATAACTAAGTATTGACTGAATTGGGCCATTGAGTCGCATAAGTAGCCACTGCGTATTTCACTACAACCCCAAATAACAGAAAAAAAACAGAAAAATAAGTAACCTATAAAAACCAAGTTTTTATTATACTCCCTTTCTTTGTAAAATATAACAACAATTAAAGACGAATTAAAACATATAACATAACACTAAACTTACAGAAATGTAATATATTTCTAAAATGTCAGTTGTTTTGAGCTTTGATAAAACACTTCATGCTTTGAAGATTACATTCTAAAAATATTTGTCAGTCAATTTAGATTTTCGACATTCGTAGTGAAGTACCTATTATGAATACCGACGGAGTAATTCAAATTTAGAAAATATTCCGCGACGTTATCGGGCCGCTACGCTAGTAATCAAACTTTTCTAATGATTCCAATTTGAAAAAACCAATAAAATTACTAAAAATCTGAAATTATACTATAATTATAAATTTTTTTAACGAAAATTTGATAGATCTTCTTGATCGTCGCCACGAGTCTTCTTGCCATGTTTCAACTCGATTGGATCACGGGAAAAGGGTTAAAAATTGATCCAAAGTTTTTTCACCCGGCAAGCCGGCAAGCAAGCAGACGCCACGAGTTAAAATAAAGGAAGTAAAAACGTAGAAATTCTGTTTTAGCCCCATATCCATAGCTGGCTGATCCGGTATCCTGTACTTAATGACGTTTCAATATTTCAACTTTATTGTTTATATGATTGATTACGATTACAGACAGTACCTGGATAGTTTTGTCTATTGTTTGCGGGTAATGGATTACCTACTGGGAATATTCCGTCGCGGGATTATTGTTTTACCTTTCTATTTATCAAGCCGACCGAGCTCCTGTCTGCTCTGCCTTTGCATTAGTAATCGCTACAAAGTGCTTCATATTTTTTAGTCCCACAGTGTATAAGTACCTCAACATATATATTATTTCGCAGAGCTTATATCTATAAAATTCACAGAACTGTGGTGAGGTCGAGATGAGATTAAATTAAACGTATCTTGTATACAAAAATACTAGTTTTATAAACAAAATATGCATTGTTGATTTGTGATATTATTTTGATTTCGCGATTAATAATACAAGAAATGCCAAATAACAATCGATATAATTGCGCGTTAATTGATTAAAAACTAATAAAAAAATTACAGAAACATATTTGTACTCTGGGCATAAAACTAACTCCTTAACACTTATTGGCGGAAAATGTGAAAGAACATCGCCATTGCCTAAAAATAAAAACTTCTCGGAACCCGCCAATCATATAATTGATATAAGCTATTCTTTCGATAGTCATAAATTAAAACTACTGCACTCGGTACCTCATAAAGGATCGATAACGAACAATTTAAAAACTCTTAAAATCCAAAAGAATTAAATTTAAAAAACCACTTACGATATTGGGTTTGTTCCCGTTAATGACCAAAAGCCTTCAACTACATTACGCGACTCAACCCCCTCCCGAATAGGTTGACAAAACTCTATATTTAAATTAATTATTAATTACATCTGATGACGAGAGTGACTGCTCCTCTCGAATCTTTAATAGTGACGAAATGACTAAATTTACGTGTTTTACATTAGTGTAATTTAGTGTAAATAAATTAAATTAAATAAAAAATAATTTAGGGAAAATAAATTTAAATAATCATATTGCACCACAAAGTAACAACCATATCAATCAAAAGATTCCCTTTTTACTGACAATTGTTATTTACTGCATCAGAGACATCCTTACATTACGGGAAATGATAGAGAATACATATTCCTGAATTATTTTACAATTCTCAATATCAAGATTAATTTAAACTCAACAGATATATAATATATGGAGATAACTATCCCAACACATCATTAACTTATTATATAGTTTTATGCATTAAAGAAAGTTTTTATAGCGCGAGAAAGCAGTCGTGATGCAAATTTATGTCCACCGCGAGAATCAAAATTAGTTATACGATAATTGATTGTCTGAATTTCCATGATAAGGAATTATTATAAAAAAGTAACCCATAAAAGTTTTTATTATACTCCCTTTCTTTTTAAAATATAACAACAATTCAAGACGAATTAAAACATATAACATAACACTAAACTTACAGTAATTTAATATATTTCTAAAATGTCAGATGTTTTGAGCTTTGATAAGACACTTCATGCTTTGAAGATTAAATTCTAAAAATATTTGTCAGTCAATTTAGATTTTCGACATTCGTAGTGAAGTACCTATTATGAATACCGACGGAGTAATTCAAATTTAGAAAATATTCCGCGACGTTATCGGGCCGCTATGCTAGTAATCAAACTTTTCTAATGATTCCAATTTGAAAAAGCCAATAAAATTTCTAAAAATCTGAAATTATACTATAATTATTAATTTTTTTTAACGAAAATTTGATAGATCTTCTTGATCGTCGCCACGAGTCTACTTGCCATGTTTCAACTCGATTGGATTGCGGGAAAAGGGTTAAAAATCGATCCAAAGTTTTTTTACCCGGCAAGCCGGCAAGCAAGCAGATGCCACGAGTTAATATAAAGGGAGTAAAAAATACGTAAATATAAAAGGCAAAGTACTAATTTCACTATGCTTGTTCTTCTTAATACTGGTACGCATTTTTTATCCTACTAAAATGACACATTTTTGGTGTAGATAATTGCAGTACAAGAACTGTGCAAACACGCATTTCCTAACCTATACACTGTGGATATTAAGTCATTTTCAATACCTAAGTAATTTTACAAAAAAAATAAAAATATATATTTGAAAATACTTCTTTCGGCGCGTCGGAGGCTAAATTTAAATCATGCTACGAAAGGTGCGCATCAAGGGACGGAATTTAAACACCATGAAGTTATTTAATACAAATCTGTTTATAACCTTATTACCGCCATCTCGAAATCCTCCCCATAGTTTTTAATCTCGGTATCTGCGAAGCTGCGTTTAATGACGTCCCTCTTTTTGCCTAAGAAGAACAGGGCGTAATCTGCGGATAACTCTTTAGTTGTCAGTTTTCAAGTTTAAATAGTTCTGCATGTTTATTTATTAAATTTTGTATTTAAATCTATCTATTTAAAAGTATCTTCACGAGGTTTTGAAATACACAAATTAAAACCACGCCATTGAGGGCTGCGTTTTCACAACACAATGTCCTTTGATAAGACAACAGAGCCCTTGAAAAGGGACAAATCCAACTAAATTCAGTACCAATTCAGTCTGACGCTTGAATTCACTTTTCCGCCCGAATACATTTTTCTTTCAAATCCCGTATTATATAATACTAGCTGTGCCCACGGCTTCGCACGCGTAGATTTATAGTAACTTTTAGGCATATTTTATCAACGCGTGTATTAACCTTAACATAAGGATATATATCGTCGTGGATTTTTTTATAGAACTTTTCTATAAAAAGTATTTAAATATCTCTTACCGTTAAGGCAACATTCGTAAAAAACGAATAGCTAAACCATTTTTTCGTCAACTTTACTTATAAAATAGGTCACCACGAAAAGCCCTTTTAATTTAACGGGATAATATATAGCCTATGTCTACCCTGAAAGTGCATTTTAAATATTGGTGAAAGAATTGTTGAAATCGGATGAGCAGTTTCGGAGATTACCTACACATGTAATGTTATACCATTGTTTATTTCAATACAGTATACATCTTTCCTTAACTTATACAGAAAAATACTGTATATAGCACCGTTATTCCAAAAGACACAAATATCCAGTCACATAAGAGCAAATAATCAATATATATATATATAAAAAGAAACCCGTGTTTCCCTATCCGCCAAGTTTTCTCCACAACCAGCCAATACCACCCATAGGTGGTTATGGTGGTGTATAGCCCTTGGTGTCACATCGAAAATATGCGAGTTTGGTGGGGGTGGCTGTGCGTGGGTGGGAGTGGGTGACGAAAATGTGCTTTCTAGCGCATTGTTTTGTTATGGGAAGGACGCTAGGCGCGCTGACTGTGTCGGTGAGTCTAGAAGGTTCCAGAAAAACCTACTCTAGAAAATTCTGGAAGGAGAAGGTTCTAGAAAATTCCCGAAAGTTCTATAATATTCTAAGCCGAGTGGCGGAATGTGTCGGTGTGTCTAGAAGGTTCATGTACATTCGATGAATTTCTTGAAAGTTCTGGAAGGAGAATGTTCTAGAAGGTTCGTGAAAGTTCTATGACGATCCAAATAGTGTACTAAAAATCTACGCGTGCGAAGCCGCGCGGGCACAGCTAGTTTTACTATAATTTAAGACTAAGCTACAATCGTTCTCGAATGTTGAACAAAATGATGTAGGAGTCTGATTGGTGGGTACACAATCAAAACGAGACAAATGACCCCGATAAAGTGAAAGGAAGTTATAATAATTAAAATACCCTGCAAAGGAAACTTGTTCGATCGATTTATTACATTGTATTAATAAGCTAGCACTTCAAAAAATTCGAACAAAAATGTTAAAACGTCATATTACCATGGCATTTTATCATGACATTGTACGGCTAGTTTTTTTTCTGAAAGTAATAAAAAATTACACAATTGTAACACTCGATATTTTTTTTATCTAATCATATTTATTTACACACTTAAACAGCGTAGAAAATATAATTATACGTACAAAGTTGTCTTGAATTAAAAAAATCACAGAAGATTGCATATATTTCAGTTATGAAATCATAGAAATTATAAAATTAGAGACGCGATAAATTGTGTGAGCGCAATCAAACACAATCTTAATAAATTTTTCAAAGGGCAAATCTCAAAGGCCTAGACAAATCATCAGGCAAGTACCCAGTAGGTCAACCGTCAATCGCCTGATGGAATGATTTTTTCAAAAACACAAATATTAGTATACCGAATCGTCAAAAATTGACTTGTGACACCATTATTCCGAGCCCCATAAACTAATTTAACAACATGACGAATCATCGAATGAAAATAATCAAGTCTATTTGAATCACTGGTTCGTGTAAAGTGAACAATGCTTGTGGATACTGCGGCTGACGCATCATCCACTTTCGTATGCATAATTTGTGCAATGATAATAATACAATATTGAAAAAATGCAAACTTTGATATCGCTCATCTCCGTAACTGTCGACATTTCATCCAAAGTGTAAATAATATTTTCAAATCGAAATTTAATAAAGAAAACAACAACAGTCTAACAAAAACTTATGTGTGAGTCACATAAGTTTTTGCTAGACTATATCGTGCAATCCATTTCGGCGTTAAATCATTTATACAAATGAGTGAAAATTAGACATCTTTTTTTAATTAGTCGTTTTGCAAAAATTCACCCAGAGTGTTACTGCAAGAAACGCCCTTTACGTTCGGGTAATTTCGAGATCTGCCGAACGCTGGCGAGCTTACTCGAAGGATCGTTGCCAATGTCTCCGTTCCATCTTCATCTCACAGTGTGGATTTCAACTCTATGAATTATAATCTCTTTGATTTTTACACCCTTACAGGGTATAGATATCATCAAGCGCGTAGTCGCAAAAATTTATTTTTCTTCTACTTTTCGCGCAAGGAAGACAACTTTTGAAGAAACTCGCCTCGTGGGGGATTTTGATATAGAAACAATACATCATTTTTGAATTACCTACGCATTATTTTAAGTTAAAGCTTTTAGAGTAAGAGTAAAACGAATCTCATTCTTTCCCTAAAAGCTTTCACATTTTTTCGTCAGGTGACTCACAGCACCCATAATAATAAATCACATAATATTCAACCACCAGACCGATTTAAAAATATATATTTTATAAAAAATTAGGCTTCGGCATTTAATGCGAAAGTATTTTTTTAAAGACCATTTGAAAAAACGTTGAAACATATTAATAATAGCCATAATACAACATCCGAATGCGTATTTGAACATTCATTGTAAAATAAGTAAATGTAGAAAATAACCAATTAATACAGAAATATATTTTACAACACACTGCTTTATTTTATGCGTTATAACTTTGCACCTAATTGAGAATAAAGTGTAAGTTTAAACGTATAAATAAGAGAAACATCCAATGAAAGACACGAAGCATCATTTTTTGAACCTGTCACCATAAAGCTCCGTGGTCAAGCGCTGGAAGAACTCTAAACCTTTTGTCCTGTGTTGTATACACAGTCCAGTCCACGCCTTTGGGGACATCTTTCGTGGCTTTAAGCCATGTATTCACTAGGGGACAAATCGCGAAACATTCCACTCGGCATGTCGCATCAACATCTACGCTCATGTTTCGGGGACAATGTCGCGATCATTTGACGTGTACACACCGGGACTCGCATATCTTGTCGCGGAAATGAGGTTATGGGATGACAGCTGCGGTATCTCATTTGGCGAAAACGGGGTTCCGCGCAATTCGAAATGTTTTTTTGGGTCGCAATTTCAAATTAACGAGGTTTTACTGTAGTAAATTGAATATTATTAAAAACAAGATCCTTTTTGCAAATAATTATTGTTTTCCACGTCACGGAAATGTGGCCCTAGGAGGTTATGATGTCAACTGCGTATCTGTTTATATTAATGAGTTTATCGAAACGTAAGAGGAGAAAAAAGAGGAGAATGCGAAATTCTTTACTGCAAAGAAAAAGAAGGACGGACATTCTATGCCATCTTCGATCGATACAGCTCGATGAGTTCAAGAACAATTTCATTTCCCCACACTGTCATCTTGACAGATACAGCGCATGCGTATTCACTTGTAAACATACCACGTGGTACTGACGCTCCGCGGAATGTTGCAGTGAGTACGCTCGGGTACCGTGCGCATGGCAACGTTGCCACGGCACGTAGAAATGCCGCACTATGTTGTGCGCGAGGTCGCGGAACAGTGCACGACGTTGCAACGTCACGTAGACTCTATGCCGCGCGTGCTGTTGAGGGACAATTTGTCCCCTAGTGAATACATGGCTTTATTCTCAACAAATGGGACAGAAATGACATACATAGAAGATGTCGTCTCGGAAATGACGTAGTTTATATCGTTTGAAATAAGCGTCACGTCGGGATACATGAACTAAATTACATTAAAACTAATTACTTAATATATAAATAAAGAAAACGCATTTTTAATGTAAAATTGCAATTTCAGAACAAAGTTCAGTGCTTTCAAAGCAAATTTATGAATCAATTAGAAAAAACCACACAGAAAAATCAAATCAATGAAAAAATATTTTTGCTGCTACCGGGATTCGAACCACGGACCTCCACTATATCCGGGAGTGGCGCGTTATCCAGTTTCATCACAGCAACCTAGTACATTGACGTCAATTTTTCGACCTTATATGTACGTGTTCCCCTTATTAATTGATTCACATCATTCCAATTTTAGCAATCAACTTTTTATAATGCGACATTCACAAATAGCGTTGTATCTACCGCAAGAGGACGCCAGAATTAAATTAATTGTAAAGCAACTGTTAGGCCAAGTTAATGCATATTAGTAACGTTATGTATTTAACAATTAAATTAGCCTGATAATAAAAGATTAGTTGCATTTATATACGAGTACATTAATATCATTAGAATGTCTAAGATAAAAAGCTGTATCATGATGCGTTCTAAAATTTTTTTGAATATTAAAATGATGTTAAAACCCTAGAAATGAAAATGCCAAGCAATTCACGATGAACTAAAAGTGCGCAATATTTTATTTAGATTGATACTCATTCAATTGGGATTGATGAATATGACCCAGTAACGACTTTGGCGATTCGCGTTATTATCAATTGAACGTTTTCACACGGGATTCTAATGTGCATAGTTATAGTTATTCAAAATATGTTTATTCCTATTTTATTTTTAAGGTAACATTATGAAAGTAGTCAAAAATACTCGAACGGCGCGTACTAACTAGGGCGTGCAAAATTACCGATAAAATGTGAAGTCAAATGCTGATTCACTGGCGATTAATCGAAAATTATGGAGGTACAGTAGACCCTCAACATTCAGCGTCAATCTATTCCCGAAGGAAGTATACATATCCAAAAGGACGAATATCAAAAGTTTTTCCCGTAGGAATTACTTAAAATGTTTCAATCCATTCGCAACCCCGAATTTTGCCTATCTTAAATCGACCTCGGAAATCATCACATATATTTTATAAATACTTATTAACCACTTCTTACTAATGCTTTATTTTTATGACAGATATATACTCGTCCCGATATCGTAAATATACTGAAGGCCCATATATAAATACGTAAATAAAATTGTCATCAGAAATTTAGCTTTTGAATGAAAAACAGTGATTTTTGTTGAGTTTCTATTTTACACAGGATAGGCTATTGTTTGGAAGGGTGGTGCCATTCCATTATGACATCAGGTGATGTCAATTCTGGTGATTGATGTACTGATGGTTCACCAGCATTTTTGGACGATTCACCGGCACGTGACTTTTCGGGCGAATATGAAATAAAAATTTCGACGAAAAAACAGGACGAATATCAAGAAGACAAGGTGTTGAAATAAGCCCTTAAAAACATTACATGTTTTACGTGTCTTCGTTTAGGCTGGATCTAAGTACAGTACAGATCACGCTTGCTGAAGAGAAAGCTTTCTCTGACACAATAATTTAGTTAAATCCAATTTTTGTGAAAAAATTATATAGGTACCTAACTGTAAATGTTTCCATGTTTTTTTTTCTATATTCGAATGTACCATTTTTATTCTTACCACCTTTCCTAAATCATAATAATGTTAGTGGTTTTAGAAGAATTTTTTTTATGTAAACAAACCACGAAACAAAACATTCTCCGATCCTCTCGCCTGCAAAAAATCAGTACATATGAAATACTTTTTTTAACTTACCTAAATACTAGTAATTGAAATTATTTTACTGTAATTCGATATTGGAATTCAGCCACATTTATTGGTGAACCGGTTTACCGAAAACCGGTAATGCATGCTTTAACGCTACCTGTGATTGAAATTTTCTTTAGAAATATTGTTTTTTCTCGGTATAATGTTTTTTCTTTACATCATCATCATTAGATAATTGTATCATTAATTTCAATATATCAATCAACAATAGGTATAGTTAGAAACAGCGCATTTGGCAAGCTACTCCTGCGAGTGTTTGAAAACCATGAGCTACGAAAAAGCACTAAAGTGTCAGTCCATAGAGCTATAGTATTATCCAAACTATTTTATGCCTGTGAAACATGGGTTTTATACAACCGCAATCTAAAGTCCCTCGAGAAATACCATAACAGGTGCTTGAGGAAGATCCTAGTTATAAAATGGAAAGAGCTATCTCGGACTAGTGATGACATTTTAACCGGTGACACACTAACCGTTATTTGTACCTAATTACATCTATAATTGGCAACTGATTTTTCGCAATTCGACGGGTAATCATCGGTAATAGACAAGAGTTATATGTTATAAAAAAAATAATTAACACTTCGTTTTAACCACAATTAATTTTTATTGTCAAAATTCAACATGTTTCGGAAGCGATGCTCCTTTCTTCAGGAAAATGAATGTACAATAAATTTAAGTATTACAGTAAATTTATTATCATGAAGAAGAGAACATCGCTCCCGAAACATGTTGAATTTTTACTATAAAAAAACGGTGGTTAAAACGAAGTGTTAATTGTTTTATTTATAACACGGTGCCACGAAGTGATGATGAACATTTTGAAGAAGTTATATCTTAGTTAACAATCATCGATACTATCAGATACAAATCTTAAGTACAGAAAATAACCGGTTAAAATTAGGGATTGACCATCACTATCTCGGACAGATAGTGACCCACGGTAGGTACCGTGATTCACGCGTAAGGAGGTTGAACAAAATAAAACGTTTTTACAATTCCGGCCGGATGATCGACGTCGGTACATCTGCCAAGACGCAACAGCCAAGACCCGCGATGACCGCAAGCGTAACGAGTAATGAATCAGGCGATGCGTCACGCGTGACTACATGTGTCGAGTGCTGGGCGGGAAAAACTAAATAATACTATTCGCAATGGCGCGAAACGCGACGAGAAATTTTACGTTTTTTATGTCTGAAAGCTCTTCCCTCTTGAGCCAAATTTTAGATGTAATAATTCACAAACAGGAAGGAATTGTTTTTTCGTTTTTGTTGCTGGATAAAAACAAGATAAATTGGCTAAATAAAGCATTTTATAACTTGCCCACATCCGTCATATTTTAAATCAGTGAACGTTTTGGTTGGTTACTTTTTCGTAGAAGAATAGTTTCTCAAAAATATGCGACGAAAAAGTGACCAAAAATGTCTGCCCATATAATCTTTGTGCTGGAGAATATTTTATTCAATATCCATAAAAGTCAGACTTTGCACGAAGTCACGACGCTTACATATTCGAAAATTAAAATGTCCTTTCACGTCCCAGGTATAATATAGAGAACTTGTAATTCAGTTCAGAACACGGTACCTACTTAAAATTTGAATTTAAAAAAATAATACATTACACGCAGATCATAGACGTACGTCTATGACGCAGATAGAGAACTTGTTTGTGAATTCAGGTAAGAACATGGTACCTACTTAAAATTTGAATTTAAAAAAAATATACATTGTAGCTACTCACAACCTACACAAATTGTAATGCCCAAGAACCGATTTCTAATATCAAAAATAAATATTTCTTTCTAGTGCACATGTACCTACTCATATACAAACGCACGAATGATATTTACAAATAACCATTTACTTGTAATCGATCTGGCAAAATAAAAGCGATTTAATAACATTTTACGACGGATGAACCTAAGTCAGGAAATAATGCTAACAGTAAATAGAAGAAAAGTGCGAAATAAGTACATTATTGAGAAGAAAATCTGTAGAAAAAGTCGAGATGATGAATTCCCAGTTGAAATAATGAGACTGGTTCGGATGCAGTTACATTTGGATTATTAATTTCACGTCACAGCATCCAAAATGAAGATTGCCATGACAAACCATACGACAAGAATTTAAATATGTTTTCTAAAATTTAAAAACACATTTATAGGTGACTACGTTCGAAATGCCCTATCATCAAGAGATAAACAAATAAAAATAAAACTGTCAACAAATTATTGTCTAATTTCAATTGATGAAATCAAAGTAGGAAACACGGACGGAAACCCCGATAAAAATATTCAAATAAGTTTATTATACGCACGCGACAGACTATTGAAATTGAAACATATTATTAATAAATTAACAATACTGATAGAAATAAAGCAAGAAAAAATATGAAAGTTTTAAACTATTATATATTCGCGTAGGGTAGTTTTTTTTATATAATTTTACTACCCCTCTCTCTTGAATTTTCAAGCCTCCTTTAAGGACTTGAATGACCTCCATATTTCGTAAGTCACGACGTAAAAAGCGGAACGAAACAGAAAATGTATATTTGAATTAACATTGACGGATCAAGCAAGAATTTAAAGGGTAAATTATAAACAGATTTAAAAAATATGTGGAGTAATTATCAATACCTATATGAGTGACCCTAAATTGTTAAATATTTTGACTGACAACTATAATTAATTTAATTAATTAAAAAAATAATAATCTAAAAAGAAGATTCACGATAGTACCAAAATTTGTTTGTTTACAAAAAATACGTTAAATAATTAATTAGATAAAAATATATATTAATACAGATGAAAAATTATAATTTCACTATTTTCATTTCGCATACAACATGTACGCAAATCACAAAATTTTCGTAAACTCAGATCATCGACACATTATGTACTGTCATTACACAATACAAATTGCGTCAGCGCGGCGGACGACACGACACGCGACCGGCTTCCACGGCGCCCGGCGTCGTACTGCCGGGCATCGTAGACAAGCGTCGCGACGCCCCCTGTTCAAAAAGGAACCGTACCTGACCGCACTTTCGTTAAGATTTTGTAATGAAAAATTCAGAGAAATTACCTCCAGTTTTACATTAAATTATTTTCGTCCAATTGTATAACTTGACGATAATAGATGGTGCTCTAAAGATAGAGCGTCGGCTAATACTTTCCAGAGCTCCAGGTTTGAATCCCGGATAGCGCAGATTAGAAATGATTTAGATCGCGGCCGATCCGGGTATTATAATTTTAGTCTCTGTTAAATAAAATATCTTTACAATAAACGCTTTAACCCTAAATTTTCGAGGAGCAGTTTTTCTGAAAGAACACATTTAATTAAACAAATCAACATTTACTTCGTTTTCATCACTTAAATAGATAAGTTTTATAAACACGTTTTGAGAACAATGTTCTAATTTTCAGGATAACTGGTACAGTAGCTGGCAAACGTCAAAGACAAATTTCGGGTTTCAGATGAGGTAGTTCGGAGTGTAGGTACGTGCGCTAACTTCCCCCACTACGCCGAAAATTGTTCACGATGTTTGCCGGCTGCTATACACCTAGTAACAAGGATAAGAATATACCAGGGGCATGCAATGAAAACAAGGAATATGACTTTTTCCTAAGCATACATTTTGAAAACAAACCCAAATAAAATATATATCTCGTAATATTCCTATAAAATAATTTAACATATTATCCAGATTTCAATATTTCATTATATTCTGTCAGATAAATATTTAATTTCGTTTTTTTTTCCAAAATATGTTTAAATAAAAGTCACGCTTCTTGTTCTCTTTGCACGCCCCTGAAATTAAGCTATCATAGTTACTAGGTACACTAGTAAATTTATATGTTAAAATGGAGAAAAAAAAAGTAATTTTGATTATATTTAATGCTTTAACACTAGTTCAATTTATCGGGAAAAATTATCAAAAAACCTATATTTTTAATGTTTTAATTTCTGTCTACTTTTAAGACATCACAGCTGCACACTAATCGAGGTATAAATGATTTTATTAACGTGTTATTTTTCAAATGATGAACGGTGGACTACGAAAACTTGTCTGCATTGATTATTTCATTTCTGAAATGTATTTTACCAATTTAAAATTAATTAAAGAATTAATATCTGATATTATAATTTATCAAATAGTATTTAACCTTCGGGTACCGGAAGGTGGAAAATAGGATCGGAGGCCGGGGCGGGGTACAAAGTGACCCCATTCAAATTTGCGTGTTAATGAAGTATTATGGTTTGAAAATGTTATATAACATTTTTAATTACATTTCCTATACACTTTATAAGAATCCGTAGTATTTTAACGTCTCATCATTTACAAGTGTCCGACTGACAAAAGCTGTGCAAGCAGAATGAATACCGTATCGTAGAGAATATTGCCGATTGTCTGTGGTAAAACATATATTTTTAATACTTTTCACTACACATTATCGTTTTATTTTCTTTTGATGTCGTATTCTTTGGGATATTTTTAAGGACTACAAAGAATACCAGCTCCAAATTATGGCCAGTAAGAATCTGTCAAAGGAAGCAAGACTAGCGTTACATAGTGGCGTTCCGGTGCCAACCCTGATATATGAAAGTGAAGCTTGGAATTAGCAAAGAAGGAACGAAAGTAAGACTGAATGCAGTGGAAGTGCGGTCACTAAGACGCTCGTGTGGAAAATCTTTGGTCGATAGAGTGAGGAATGAACAAATTAGGAATGAATTTAATGCTGGCTGTAGTGTGTAAATAGAATAAACAAAGGACTGCTAAGATGGTTTATTCATGTGGAAGTATGAGCAAGGAAAGGATGGTTAAGAAAATATACGAGGCGGGTGTTGGAAGCAATAGGAATAGAAGGCGTCCGCGAAAGATCTGGCACGCTCAGATACTACAAGTATTTGAGGATGGCCCTGTTAAAAGCCTCAACAACCGTAGAACTTGTAAGAGAAGATGTATGAATGTAGCCGAAGCAAAAGTAGTGTGCCAAGACAGAAGAGTACGGCATTCTATCCTCTCTGCCTACCCCTGCGGAAAAACGGCGTGATGGTTAGTTAATAAGTTAGTTATATAGTTTTAAAAATAAGATTTTTGGGGTCAAGTTGTATCCCGTTGCGGAACGGGAGGGTTAAGAGTAGCGACCCTCGTAACCCACGGGTTCCGGGTTCGATTGCCGGTGAGGTCGCAATTAATCTATGTGATTTACTCAAGCCTGGGTGTTTTGTGGGGTACTTCTATTGGGCCTCTAGGCCTGTTGAAGCGTAAAATTATAAAGAAAGAAAAAATAAAAAAATGTCCGCCTCAAAATTGTCAAGTCCGGCGATGCTAGCATTTTATATTTAAAATATCAACACTTTTCTGTGTCACATGTCCCTACGGATGCGGAAATGTATTCAAGTGAAGTGTCAATTTCCTTCAGAACGTGTTATGAGACCCTTTTGCTCTGAATGTGCATTTTTTAAAATTATAAACAAATAAGTAGATACCTATGTATATTTATCCGAATAAACCATAGACGTACTATAAATATAGACTAGTCACTAAAAAACAAATCTGAGACATCTAGTCTCTACTGTCTTCTATTACGTACTAAATGTTTTAGTCAGAAAGAGATAGAAAGTAATTATATATAAATAAATAGATTACTTGTCTAAGACCACTAATGAGTTTAAGATGATTACACAACTAGTTTCGACAACTACCGATGTTGTCATCAACGGGTGATGTTTAAATCATCACCCGTTGATGACAACATCGGTAGTTGTCGAAACTAGTTGTGTAATCATCTTAAACTCATTAGTGGTCTTAGACAAGAAATCTATTTATTTATATATAATTATAATGTCATTCCACAAAGTTAACGCCAATTCAATAAATAATATAGATAGAAAGTATTTTCATAACAACGTATAAGAAAGGACAATAAAACACAATATTGAAGAACGAATGTGTATGAAGTTGTAGCTAATCGCAGTGTTTAGTGTTTGGCTTTTGCGCTTTTTGTCTTAACAATTTAAAAAATCCAACTTGAAGTATGTCTGTTTGTTGTATTAATCGTTGTAATGCTTGAACACATAATAAAGAAGAGGATATAACCTTTCATAGGTGAGTTTCATTTCAATAATTTGTAGAGAAATTCAAACCGACTTCAGAGTACCTACGGAGATTTCTGTATTTTCTACGTTGGTAGTCTATGATATTTTCTCTTTCTTTCTTATAGCGCAGCTAACCAACTCCCGCGATGTGCGTCTATGTTCACAGTGATTCGTGTTATAGTTCTGTATAGCGGATATTTTGGTTTGTAACTAGTCTATATTTGTAGTACGTCTATGGGATAAACGCTTTACAAAATTATATCGTCAAATCATTTTACTTAGGTACGTATTTGTGGTATTTATTAATATGACGACCCAGTTTAAAAACAGCGACTTTTAGACGAAGTCTCAGAACTGATTTTAAACACTAGTTGTGAATATTATAACGAGATTCTGAAAATCGAGGAGAATGCCACATAATCGAAAAGATCCCGGGCGGACTGTAATCTTCTGGAACGAGCTCATATGTACCAAAATACGCCAGAAGCTTCTAGAGCTCGATTGGTTATAAATTTACTCACAAGATGCGCGGCGACAACAGTTGTTTTAACAAGCCTGACGAGACCGTAGAAAGCGAAACCAGAGACATGAAGCGAAGCGGCGATTCAGTGCGAACAGCGACAGTAAATTCAATAGTAACTAAAGTGTTCTATAGACGAGTTTAAAGTAGTGACGTTTGCATGAATTATAGAATAGTGCTCCAATTAAATTCGTATCCAGTGACTTCGATAATTAATAAAAAGTTTAAATAATTTCAAGTGATTGATTTGTCATCCACCGCCACGATCCCGTGGCTATATAACTGTTCATAATAATGTAAAAGTACATGAATAAAAAACATCTTTTAAATGATAAGGGAGTATTTAAAAAAAAACTTTGACATCAAACGGATTACGTCGTTTTTAAAGTTCATTAATTCGATTCACGGTCCCAAAGAGAGAACGAGACAGTGGCTATATGGAAATAGGGTGTGTGAGGAGACCACCTTTACAGCTTCATAATTAGGTGGCAATAAGAGCGATTCTCGACCTAAGACAGTAATTGATTTAATTAAATATGGTAAATGGTTTTTACGGAAAAAGCCGGGGTTTTTACTGGAATATTGGAAAAAAATCGGGTGAGCGTAGCCGCGAAGTTTTTTATATTATAATAATTTAGAATTTCTTCAAGCTCTCTCGTTGTCGGTTTCTTACTTTACCTTACCTTACCTATTTAGGCGTGTACCGAATTTAAGCATTCTACACCGAGAAGTAAATACCATAAAGATTTTGTCAGGCAAACAAATAGATTAGAGAATTGTTTGGGTACTTTGCGAGAGGTCAATAATAATAGAAAAAACATATTTTCGAATTAACATTGAAAATTTGGTAGCGTTGGTAGGTATTATTGATTGATATGGCACCTTTTTTTGTAGTGCAACGTCATAAATTTAGTTTAAACTAAATTAAACTTTGTAATAACACATTTTGAGTTATATTTATCACTATTATAATTTCGAGAGGAGCAGTCTATTTACCATCTTACACCAACATGTTGTGTGATTTTCAAAGTTTAATTTAATGTAAATTAAGATGGTAGGTAACTTATCTTCTGTTGTCGGATTTAATTATTATTGAACATATGGGAGGTAGGTACCTACCTACCTAGGTAAGACAACATGAAGCCCAACTGATTATTTTTTAAAAAAATGCATCACTTTTTCGTACACGGTTATTTATTTAATTCTTATCCCAATTATAATAATTTAGTTGTCTGTCCGTCCGTCGTGAGTCGTGTAACTTCAATAACTTCCGTTATACTATTTTTCTTTTTTTCCAACTTAATTTTGAACACTTATTCTTTAGGACCCGGCGAGTAATAAAAACGACATTTTTACCATACCCCCTTACCCTACCCCTCAACCCCCATCCCCCTCCCGCCGATATATTTTTCATGCAAATCTGTACCGTTCGACCGATCTTATCCAAATTTCGCATACTTATTCTCTAGGACCCGCCGGGTAATACAGAAGACATTTCCTTCCCCCCCCTTTCACCACACTCCCTCCACCTGATATATATTATATACAAATCAACTTTGCAAATCCAAATTTTGCATACTCTATTTCATATATATCTTCTTTGGGACCTGGTGGGTAACATAGGCGTTATTTGCCCCCTCCCACTCTCCCTGATATATTTGATATGAAATCGGTAACGTTCGACCAATCTTATCTAAATTTTACATACTTATCCTTTAGGACTCGGCGAGTAACATAGAGCACATTTCCCCTTCTCTCCCTGCACTCCACCCCTTCCTCCTGATATAATTTATACACAAATCTGTACCGTTTGACTGATGTGATTCAAATTTTGTATACTTATTCTTTAGGATCCTGTGGACAACATAGACGACATTTCTCCCTTCCACTTCAACCATTCTCCTGCCCCCTGATTTATATGTACGTTCGACCGTTCGACCGATCTGACCCAAATTTTACGTACTTATTCTTTAGGACCCGGCGACTAACATAGATGACATTTCCCCCTTCACCGTCCCCTCCCGCTGATATTTTTTCTGTACAAATCTACTTCGTTTGTTAAAACTAAAACAAATTTTGAACACGTATTCTTTGGGACCCGGTGGGTAATATGCGACATTCCTCCTCCTTTACCCCACCACCACCCCCTGATATTTTATATAAAAATCTACACCGCTTGACTGATTTGACGCAAATTTTGCACACTTATACTTACGGACCCGGCGGATAATTTATAACGGGTTAAACTTATTGTTAACTTAATCCTTAACCTGTGCAATGCCGGGTACGAACAGTTAGTAATATAATAATATAAAAAGTGCTATTAATGAGAGCTGCGAAATTCTGGTATTAATTAAAGTTAATGTTTTTAAAATAGTATTATTCCTCCATTTTACTAAAAGCTCCGCATGCATAAGCACTAAACTCAGAAGATAATATTTTAAAATGTAAGTTTTCAAAGAATAAATTCTTAATATTTGTTTTTATAAAGCCTTTAATAGCGAAATTATTGTTTTGTTAATTTTACGGACGAAACTCGTGGGCGTAGCTTTGCGTAAAATATTCAAAGGAGTAAAAGTATTCGTAAAGTAGCGTTATGAAAAGTATGCAAAGGCATAGCTTTGTGTAAAATAACATTGTTTTTTTTAATGATTTGTAAGTTTTACTTTAACAGCTTTAACAAAGTCTTTGTTTGGTAAAGTAGTAAAATGACTATATTACTTTAAGCTCGTACTAAATTATAGGTGTCTAA
Source organism: Agrypnia vestita (assembly GCA_016648135.1). NCBI lineage: Eukaryota > Metazoa > Arthropoda > Insecta > Trichoptera > Phryganeidae > Agrypnia > Agrypnia vestita. The sequence goes on from JADDOH010004498.1 coordinate 34,550, forward strand.
ATAAAAACGATGTGCCCTAAAATGATACAGTTAAAATATGTCAGAGTTAAAAAAAAACATCCGTTAGGTACCTACTTCTGTTCTCAGTGCGCATTGTTTGGTTTAGCGATAAAACACTCGCCTAGTGATCAAGTGATCGGGGAATCGAGCCTCATCCCGCGAGATCACCAAGATAGTCCTTTCTTGTAGTACTCACAGTAGCTTTGCTTTGTTTAAAAAGTAAATAAAAACGATCTGCCATATTGTCCACGAAAACATATTTTTGAAATATATTCGTCGGGAAAATTTTCTACTACTATAATAAAACGATAGAGGAAAGTGGGGCACTTTGATGCAAAGGGTACATTGATATACCAGCACTTTTTTCAAATCGAGAAACGGCATTTGTGTCGCGATACCGTTAAAACGTTTCTATACATGTGTGCGCATACCAGTTATAAACGCGCTGCCCGCCAGTTAGCCCATACTTAGTCGTTGGCGAAGTAGGTGTGTTTTGCGCGGACGATTAAAATATTACGTGAAATTTAAAAGTGTTTCAATGCTGTTTTACGTCAGGATTGATAAAAAATACGATTTTTTAATATACCGATCTTTTTCAATTTGGAAGTAAGTTATTGTTGAAAAAAAACACTGTATATTTTTTGTTTAATTTAATAATTAATAAAATTAACAAAATGCAACATATTAGTTCTTCTAAAAAGTCGGTATTTTTTTTAAATTTCAAAAAAAGAATTACAAAATTGACGAAAATAAAAGACAATATTAAAAAAAAAACACTTAGCATTTTGTCATAATTAACAAAAAATTAAGAAGGAAAATAAAAAAGACTTAAAATTAATCAGTCGCAGTCACTTATATTTCCTTACATATAACTTAGATGTTATGTTTTTATTGGTTTTGTAATTTGTTCGAATTTAGTTTTTCAAAAGGAAGACTAATTTGGCAGCCTTCTCGGTGCCTCATTTATTTGCAAAACCAACTGCATTGTGTCGCATGACGCACGTGAAATATTAATATAAGCTTTGATATTTTGTTAAGAAAACCTGCCATAAAGTCTGTGATATATGTGAAACACTGTTAGTTTTGATACGTAATTTAGATTTTAAGTAACAAATTGTAAAGCTGAAGACACAAAAATTTTATAAATAATTACAATTCTCATACAATTTATGCATTATATCAAAGTGCTCCATAGGTGGGGCAGAATGATATAAAACCCATTTTTTATTAATTTATTTATTTACTTAATATTATCATATTTTCATTATCTTGTTACTTTAATAGTAATTTTGATTGCTATTATATTTTATAAGTTTACGCCATTTTACTATATAAATAATAATATTTATTTAATTTCATTTTTGTTATACAAGGTGAGATTGAATTTTTACTTTACTTTAATAGTAATTTTGATTGCTATTATATTTTATTAGCTTACGCCATTTTACTATATAAATAATAATATTGATTTAATTTCATTTTTGTTATACAAGGTGAGATTGAATTTTTAGCATCAATGTGCCCCACTTCACCCTAAGGGTTTCAAAATCGATAATACCGTGCTAAACATATCTTCAGCAAAGAAGAATTTTTCGCTGAATCAGCTGAATTTAAAAATGGCTATAAAGTAATGCACATTATAATCTAGAAAACCATTAAAAACATACACCTTTAATAAAACACTAAAAATAAATATTCGATCTATTTGTGCTACAACAGAATGTTCAATAATGCCCCAGTCACGATATGCCCAGCCCAACTCTAGAGGACATTTTCTTATGCCGACGCGCTGGCAATACCGACGGGCTAATTTATGTTGCCCGTGTTCCGTAAATAATAATTGCTTCTTACTTCATTTTTTGCACCTTTTGCGTAGTAATTCGTGTCAAAAGCATTTTACTGTATTTTTTATCTTGTTATTGAATGAACATTTTGAGTTTTTAAATGATACAAGACTTTTTAAAGATGAGTGCGCAACCAAGTCCGGCCAATTTGCAAACCGCTGTTGACAGAGAGAAAATTTACCAATGGATTTTGGAGTTATGCAGTCCCGATACGCGAGAAAATGCACTTCTTGAATTAAGCAAGAAACGAGAAGTTGTTCCTGATCTCGCCCCTATATTGTGGAACAGCTTCGGCACAATTGCGGCACTGCTACAGGAAATCACCAACATATATGTCGCTATGATCCCGCCGACACTCACGGCACATCAAAGTAACAGAGTATGCAATGCTCTGGCCCTGATGCAGTGTGTAGCCTCGCATCCGGAAACACGATCTGCATTTTTGCAAGCTCACGTTCCTCTATTTCTTTATCCTTTCTTACATACAGTGTCAAAGACCAGGCCTTTTGAATATTTGCGACTAACAAGTCTCGGTGTAATCGGTGCTTTAGTGAAAACTGACGAACAGGAAGTAATAACGTTCTTGCTTTCTACTGAAATCATTCCGTTGTGTTTAAGAATTATGGAGAATGGTTCAGAACTTTCCAAAACTGTCGCTACCTTTATCTTACAGAAAATTCTTTTAGACGACAGTGGCCTGAGTTACATTTGCCAAACATATGACAGATTCTCACACGTGGCAATGATATTAGGGAAGATGGTCTTATCCTTAGCCAAAGATCCTTCAGCGCGGTTACTGAAGCACGTTGTGAGATGCTACTTGAGGCTGTCCGATAACCCGAGGGCGCGAGAGGCACTACGACAGTGTCTTCCCGATCAGCTTCGCGACGCTACATTTTCAATTTGCCTACAGGAAGATAAATCCACCAAGCATTGGCTGGCACAACTCATCAAGAATTTGGAAGCCCAGCAACCTCCTGCCAGTCCGGCCCAATAGCACTTAATGAACTTATTTTTTAAATAAGTTAAAGACTCGTACAACCAAGTCATAGACTGTACTGATCCTCGGAAAAAGACATTTATTATAAACTTGTTAATATTTTTTGTACAAAATGTTTATCTTCAATCACTTTTACAAAAGATACTGGAATTTATAGTGAGACGTTGCATTTTAAGCCGACACTTGAACCTGTTTAGCTGGATAACTAGTTTATAAATTTTTGTGCTATGATACTAAAATTAAGAATTTATGTACATTGTTTTCATTTTATTTTTTTTAAGATATAGAAATAAAAAATATGCACCGTGTGATTGCCTCTTCTTTTTTCTTTCCTTTGTTTTAATAACGCAGAGTGCTAAAATAATCTGAATTAGATAAGAGCAGGCAAAAAAGTTTGTATGGATGTATTTTGAAAGCATGTTCGAGAAGACAATCAACTCGGACAAGAATGTGCACTAGTCACGCTCTGATGCATAACTAGAATACGTATTTTTAACATTGAAATTGCAAGCACGTAAGAATATCAATTAAAATTATGTAAATTTAAAAAATCAATCAAGATTTTTATTTGCATACATAAATTTTTATTGGAAACTGAAAAGCGTGTCGGAATGACTCAGAAAACTTTTCACAATTTTTTTTAAGCAGCCTTGAAAACCAAACAATATAACAACACTGTTTAAATATAAAGTCAATAAACCTCAGTTGATTTGTTATTCGGAGACTGCAAAGTTTTGCTAAAAAAACAATATAATAATTAAATAAGTGTAAATAAAATTTTAAAATATTCATTAATACATTAAGTTGGAAGGATAATTAATATTCCACATTGATTTAAACTTTTTAACAAGGGTGTTGGTTATCTTTTAACATCCAAATAATAATTTACAGTACAGCTTTGAATGTACATAAAAAAAAAACATAACAGTGGTAGAAAGTAAAGTGATATTATTTATTGAATTGATTTAAATTGCAGAGTAATTTTATTTGTTTCTCAAGTTTGTTAATATGACACCCGCATATTAACTAGTATTTTAAATTTTACACTTTACAATATGTCATTAAAATATAATCCATAATAACCTACTTAGTTGTGGTTTGACTATAAATAATATATTGGTGATAATTTCAAAACAGCTGCAAAATGAATAAATTTGCAAAACATGTATAAATAAAGGAAAGCCTTGGTGAATTAAATTAATCTTTTAGTGTTCTTAATATTCTATATAAGCAAATTACGTATTAGAATTTTAGCAAATTATACAAAATGATTGAATCAAGGGGTCAGTTCCTACCATGTGAATATATTCAATAATATCAATGCATGTTTAGAAATAAAAAACTAAAAAAATTTAAATATGTAGTTACATTCCAGTGGTGATTTTTTTTAAACGTTACCTACTCGTTTATAATTTAAAATATGATTCATGAGACATCCCAGATTGGCAATAACTACACTGGAGAATGACTATAATGATTTGAGGCGGACAGAAGAGTGGGTGGAAAAATTCTGATCTTTGGCATTCACCAGTTATTTATTTATACTACTTAATATGTGTCAGGGATTGTACACTCCACACATTTAAAAAACCTGTATATCTGGGAATATTCATAACTAAATATTTATCTGATAGATTTATATTTATTACTTATGTATACAGGGGTGTACATAAATTTGCTGATAAGTATAAAAATAAATATTTTCGCATTGTGCTCAATAGTTTGATTATGAATGAAGCTTATTAATTAACAAAGTCATAACCACTACACTTGTTGTTGTAGTGGTTATTGACTCTCGCCTAGTTAATAAGTTAGTTCTGTCTTCAAGCAAAAGCGTTTAGCTTAATTTGAAAAAGGAATAAATAATATTGATGCAATGCATATTCCATGTTCACATATCTATTTTTTTTTAATATATATTGTACCCAAATAAATAAACGGTGACTTCAGTGAACATTTGAATCATGTTTCAAATATAAATTGAAAATGTCCTCACATTATTAATTTTCACTGCATTTTACAGCTTTTGCTATTTTGGTTTCATGGTTCAAACTTCTGATTGAAAGGTTAATATGCAATCTTGTATGTAGTCATCTCTTCATAAGAGGCCACGCACTCTCTGCCAGCGTTTAACCAGCAACTTACATCAATTATCAATCTTTCCTCCTGGGTGAAAGGTTCTTTGGATAAAGTTTTTTTACTACAACTTAACCTAAACACGATTAATCAAGAGGTGAAATGCAGCAGTAATTATCACATGTTGCAAAATGAGTCAAGATATAGAGACAGACAAGACAACTCTATTTAATGCCTGCCCAAAACAATGCCATCATTAAATTAAATGTACGGAAGAAAGTATTTTACCTACAGTAAGGAGTGTAATATTATCTATACATACTCAAGTATAGTTTCAAAGCATCAGAAATTGACAGTGCAAGTAAAAGTTGAATATAAAAACAAAAATACTAGACAGGTAAAAAAATTCAAAACAATATTTTATAGTTTATTATTGATCCATTATATTAGCTACGCATATTCAAAACGTATAAAGTTTCCACGATGACCAGTATGTTTTTCACATTTCCAATAGTGATGGTATTTTATCCGGTGACACATTAACCATTTACAAGCAGCCATCAGCACTATACAACAGTTATATCTTAGTTGCCAATCATCTGTACAATCAGATACAAATCCCAAATAACTGTACCGAAAATAACGGTTTGACCATCATTAGTTTCCAATAAAGACAGTTTTATCTTGAACCAAGTTTTTCTTTGACATTTCACCTCCCACATTTGAATTTCCATGAATCACTTGTATATTCCACTACCTTCAACTTAAAACGTGACATTCGTCTAATTTTTAGTACTCTCCTTGTAGCATTAAATAATATGTTTTAAACATGCTACGAGTCAGGTTTTGGGACTAGATTAGAAGTCGAAGTTGTTATATATCGCTTCAAAATTGCATCAAATTTCTTGACTCACTCGAATTACTACAATTTCTATACGTACCTACTTGTCTGTAAGATACAACAAATTTTGTGTTTTTCATCAAGTGTGTTAAGAATTATGTACTGCAGAATATTTTGTATCATACATTGACAGAATATATTTAGAACATTACGCGAGTGAGAGAATTATAATGGATTCAAGAGACAAACAATTCGAAGTCTACACTAATTTTAGTCAATTTATTTAAATCATAAATTCAATAGATCAAATGTGAAGCAATTTAAAGTGGCAATGTAAACACTCGCTGCCATAGACGTACTATATTCGCTGCCACACAAATATTTTGTGGAGTAAATACAGCATCGCGAGGAGCAGTGGCAATGGCTGAGTGCATTGGCTGCGTAAGACAATGGGCTTATGCATGGACAATACAATTTTAAAAAAAGAATCCTGGGTGGGACCAGACATACTTCAGTCACATCTAGAACTAGAATGATAATAGGCATATAATTTGCTCCATTATCTAATAAACATTTCACCCAAAATGTTATCATAAAGTAGAAACATGTGAAATTTCAGGCAGTGATAAATTTTATAAGCAATAATTTTATAAAACGTGGGTTAATTATTTTATTTTATGGAAATTAGGTTAAATGTGAAATAAATTTCATTCATGACTTTGAGAATTTAATAAGATTTTGAACCCCAATATGTAAAATAACAATATTTTTAAAATAACCCATCAACTTAATGATTAAAAAATCAACTAATAAATGTCAATAATTAAATAAATGTAATACTCTGGTATCTAGTACTCGATGAAACCTGTTGTTTTTTCAGTTACGAGCAAAACACAAAGTTTACGTATTTTGAAACATTGCATGTTCATTTTAGTTCTGAATTATCAGGAAAAATTAAAGCAAATAATCTGTAAGACGTTTTTACTCATAAGACATACAATGAAAAGCACATACAAATACATATATCGTTTGTAAAGGCAATACAAAACTTACCCAAAATTGTAAGCTGTCTGTTTCTGTTGACCACACAAATAAGTATATTTGAATGTCCGACAAATTAAACAAATAGTTATTATTTATTTTCACTACAAACTGACACCACACTTTTACTTCACTTTGACATTTATGCGATTGCTATCACTGTACAAGACGTCTTCTTTTTCACATTTATATCAGTTCTTACCTACTAACCATTAAAAGTGAAAGCAGTACTTATCTATATTAAAAAAAACAAATGACGTTTTGTCAACCAATAGGATACATGATACATGTCAAAATTTAAAGCGAAATGTTGTTGAAGGTTTTTAAAGTTTGCCAAAATTTTTCGTTATTGTAATAAAACGAAAACCAGTCACACTAAAAGTCATGTGGATATTTGGTTATGGTTCACTGATTTGGAAGGTTGATTTTCCATATGAACGTACACTGGTTGGGTATATAAAAGGATATGTTAGAAGATTCTATCAACACAGCATTGATCATCGAGGAAGTCCAGGAATGGTACGTAGTGACATAAGTGATATCATTTTAATCTTTTGACCTTTAATTATAATTTTAAATTCAAAATTTTCAGTGAATTAAACATGGTACCTTACTCTTGGTCAATATTTTATAACCATATTGGTTATAAAGTATGTCCTATCAATACAGATAAAAAGTAGGTATGGCATTTGATGTGTAATTCGAAACATTTGCAACCCCGATTTCCTTGTTTTAAAAGTAGGACAAATACCGTCTTCACAAATTCAAGTTTGATTGTATCAATATCTCTATCAGCGGTTAATGGCTATCTCAATAAGTATCTTTTCCTAAATAATAAAATAAGGCATTTTGATAAACCATATGCATTAAAAGCAACGTAGGTACAGTAGCCAGCAAACATCTTGAAATTTTTCAGCGTAGTGGGGGGAAGTTTGCGCATGTACCATTCCACTAACGAGACCCAAATTTTGTTTTCTGCGCATTCCCCCACTACGCCAAAATTTTTCAAGAAGTTTGCCGGCAACTGTACTAATAATAAGTGATGCAACGAATACGAATATTTGTATTCGCCGAATAGTAGATATTTACCGAATATTCGTATTCGCCGAATATCATCACGAATGTAATAAACCTTTTATAACTGAATAAAACTTTTATAACTGAACGCAACACAAATTACAGTTCGTAAAAAAATTTGAAGATATGCTTTTAATATGTGGTAATAGTTTCACCGCGAGAGGGTGAAGGAATAGCACATTTGTGTGAGAGGCTAATTGCCGAAATTGCGTATATTAAACCAGAGAATACTGCATGTCAAAACAAGTATATTAGTGTCCGACCGAAACAGGACTTTTTACCGAAACCGAATCTTCTGTATGTTTCTCAGTTTTGGCCGAAACCGAAACATTTTTAGACATTTTAAAAATCTATTGTTTACTGAAATTTGGCTTATTTTTTAAACTTATACACAGTTAACACGTGTTAAATGGAATAAAAAACATTAATTGAAGTATGTGAAAAAATATTTGTTTTTTCATATTTACCTTCTGCTATAATATAAAACAAACAAAAATTATAAAAATTAACAAAACATGTTAACTACTTCTTGGGACAAATTTGTCAATAACCAAAACTTACATTATAAAGGAAGGACCTCATCAATTGAGTATTTTAATTTTAATTGAAATGTTAAATGAAACAAAAAACAATAATTGATGTATGTGTTTGAAAAAAAAAAATTTTTTATATAATTGCTATAAAACAAAAAAAAATTATAAAAATTAACATACATGTTAACTGCTTCTTGGAACAAAAATATGTCAATAATCAACACTTACATTATAAAGAAAGGACCACATTAATTAAGACTAAATTTAACATTTAGTCGTATCTTTTAATTGCAGTTAGTAAGTAATGTATGATTACGTAATTAATAACCAGTAACTAGCGAACTCAGCTGATGATGGCGAGTGACATACGAGCCACGAACTCATCATAAATCAGTCGAATGACGTGCGATAATTCACGACCGCAGTGTTTATGTGCGGCCCAAGGTTCGGCAGATTTTCTGCTGAAACCAATTTTTTTTGTCGAAACTTACCGAAACCGAACCTTCGGTCGAAACTTTAAATATGTATATACTATCGTATATACATATTTAAAGTAAAATGCATAAATATAAGAATTAAAGTACATTAGAATAAGAATGTTCTTAGGTTTACACAGCCTTTCATAATATTCTGGTCTGAGTTTTCTGGGATATTCTGCCATGTTTCTACGACCTTTTTGCTGACCTATCGGATCCCATCATCAAGGCTGAATCGTAGAAACACGACAGAATATCCCAGAAAATTCAAACAAGAACATTTTGAGATATAATACTGATAAATCTGTTAATTTTAATACATTTATCTCCAATCTAGTCTAATAATAATGAGCAGAAAATCTGTTTAATAAATCCAAATTTATTTATCAAAATAATCTTATCTTTTGTCCAAAATTTTAATTATTTACCATAACGCTTGTTTGTAAATTCATTTATTGATTGGTATTGACCAACAAAGTCCTAGGCCTTTGTGTATTCTCAGACATATGATTATAGTACTAATTAATATTAAATCATTCTCTAATGGATATTGTAATAATAAAAGAATTTTACCTTCCATTAAAATTCCTATTTTGTTTCCCTCGACGCCTGGAATCCATTATGAGAGAACAGCCTGCTGTTTCGCCACTAGACACGCGTTCCTACCCCCTCTGATTCCCTGTTTGCGACAATTTATTTCCGCTGGTATCCCTGTTTCCGGTTTCGTCCGCGCAACGGTTTTTCTTTCATATGACTCATAATGCACCAGGTAGGGATTACCTGGATTCCAGGCGTCGAGGGAAACAAAATAGGAATTTTAATGGAAGGTAAAATTCTTTTATTTTGTGTTCCGTCTCGACGCCTGGAATCCATTATGAGAGATCTGTTTGTTATCACCTGGTGACCTAGTGGTTCGACGTTATATGTGACTGCCTATATTGGCGTAAAGAGAGGCGCTAATGAGCTCTGGGGGCATTGTTGCTTGGGCTTATCTACTATCTCTCTTTGGTAGAATTTTCGGAAGGTGATTTCACTCTGCCAGTTTCCCCTTGACAATATCTCCTCTATCGGGTAGTTTTCCAGCCAATTCAACGAAGCCACAGCAGAACGAACACTTCCTGGCGTTGCTTCCACTCCAGCCTCTCTTAGGATTGACTTGATCCAACCACCTATCATTGTCCGTGAAGCTGGCTTTACTTCACCTGCTGTCGTCACAAATAGTTCTTTCATGTCCGGCTTTCGTCTCGGCTGTGAGAGTGAGACCAGCTTTCGGATCCAAAACAAGGGGTTGATGTTCCTTTCATCCGATGCGCTCAACCTCCATCCCGATTGTTTGTGTCTTGCCGTGTCAGTCTTCGCTCCAAAGGCTGGCCATAGCGTGGTGGAGTCTCCCTTTGTCGATCAATCGGTCCGGGGTGACTCTGAGAAGTGTCAGATCTTGGACTCTTCGCCCAGATGCCATGATGAGTCGTATGGCCGTCCTCCTTGACACGTCATACAGGCTGTTCCTTGGCGGGTTTTCACGTAGCCACTCCACCACTACTCGGGGGTTCCAGATCGGGGGTCTCTCAGTGCATCCCCCAGAAACCGAGATGGCTTTAAGGACGTGCCTGACGAGGAAGTTCGAGCTAATCTTATCTGCATCAAGAGCTGGGCCACAGAAGGATACGATTGCCGATTTGTGGACCAATAGTGTTCGAGGGGCTAGCCCTTCGTGGATGAACAGGTTGGCCAGATATCTTGCCACTGTTGCAGGGGGAGGGTTATGAGGTTGGACAGAATGCGTGGTACACCATCGCTGCCACCTATCCCAGGCCGGCTTGTAGGTGTTCAGCGTTGAGCCTCTCCAGCCAGATCTGAACAGCTGCTGTTCCTCCTGGCTCCAATCCGCTATAGCCTGTTCCCACCCACTGCTATTCTCCAAACTTCCAGTTGGAGGTCCTACACCCTCGGTGGGGGAAACCCTGTCGACGTATCGATCAGGACGCTCTTCAGATCTCTTACGCTTATTGGCCCTCCCTTTGCTCGTTGTTTGAGACCGGCCCTCCAGAATGTCTTCTCCCATCTTGGCACAACTAGGAGAATGGTGCCTCTTGCCAGGTTCAAGTGCGCCAGTACTCTTGGGATGAGATTCGGCGGCGGAAATACCCAGGCCCGCTCGTAATCCCAATGCTGACTGAATGCGTTGAGATAGGAGGCCGAGCAATCGGTTGAGTCTAGCGACACGTAGTTTGGCACCACATGGGCGGTGGCCGATGCGAAGAGGTCGATCTGAGGACGTCCCCATATTCGGAATATTTCCTCTATCGCTGGTTCCAGGAGGTGCCATTCCGGGAGTGGTGTCCCCCGTGAGAGTCGGTCCGCAATCCCGTTGTATCTCCCTGGAATGACTGCGCTGTCAGAGATATTTCCTGCTGGTCGATAAACTCTAGGAGGTCTCGAGTTATCTTCAGAAGGCCCAATGATCTTGTCCCCCCCTCCTTGTTGATGTAAGCCACTACTGTCTTGTTGTCTGTCTGCAGTAGGGTCTTCGTTCCTCTTAGCAGGTAAGCGTGATCCCTGATCACTGCGTAAACAGCGAAGGCTTCTTTCTGGTTGGAATGCCACCGCATCTGCTCTGGGGACCACTGGCCTGATATCGTCTTGTCGTCCACCTGGCCGCCCCAACCTGCGTCCGCTGCGTCTGTAGTCAGGAAGTGGGAGAAGGGGGCTTCGTGTATTGGGCAGGACTCCCCTACGGCCTCCAACCACCACTCTAGGTCTTGCCGAACCGCGGCAGGAAGCTCCACTTGTCTGGATGGCTCGTGCCTCTGCAGCTGGCGGCTGAATCTCTGCAGTCTTCGGCAATGCAAACGACCCCGAGGGGTGGCGAAGTTTGCGAAGTTGAGTCTCCCCAAGAGGCCTAGAACCTGCTTGGGGGAGCAACTGCCGGCCTCGATCGGGCGGCGCAGTACTTGGCGAAGGCCAGAGCACTTGCGGTCCGAGAGGGATTTCTGGTTGGCTTCTGAGTCTCTGCAGTCTTCGGCAATGCAAACGACCCCGAGGGGTGGTGAATTTTGCGAAGTTGAGTCTCCCCAAGAGGCCTAGAACCTGCTTGGGGGAGCAACTGCCGGCCTCGATCGGGCGGCGCAGTACTTGGCGAAGGCCAGAGCACCTGCGGTCCGAGAGGGATTTCTGGTTGGCTTCGGTGTCCCAAGTAATGCCCAGAAACTCCAGCTTTTGGGTAGGTATAAGGACACACTTGTCGCGGTTGATGCACCAACCCAGATGCTGGAACAGATTGACCGTCTCTACTGCCTGGGTCGCTAGCAGGTCCCTTGACTGATTGGCCAGAAGGAAGTCGTCCAGGTAGACTACGGTCCTTATTCCTCTCTTCCGCAAGAGTCCCGCTAGCCAGTTTGACAGCGTTGCGAACATTCTCGGGGCTGATGACAGGCCAAAGGGCAGGCAGGTCATCTGGAGAAGTTCCCCTTGGTAGTACAGTCTCAGGAACTTTCGGTGCGATTCCGCTATTGGTAGGTGAAAGTATGCCTGGGTTAGGTCGATTTTCACCAACCAATCTTTGGGCTGGAGGAAGTCTGGGACCCGAAAGTGGTTGAACAGCTTGAAGGGTTTCGCCTCCACAAAGGCATTCAACGCCTTCAGGTTGAATATCGGCCTTAGGGAGTTGTCCGACTTCGGAGTTAGAAACAGATTTGAGATGAAGCTCGGAGAATGATCTGCTCTTTCCAGCACGCCTGACATCTTCAGGGCCTGAATGTGACTCGACATGTCTCGAGACTCCTTCGTGCTGAAGCTGCTCAACAGCTGCCTGGTGGGGAAGACTAACGGAGGTTTGGCCACAAAGGGGATTCTCGCGCCCTTGAGGATTCTCAGCACTATAGGTGGTGCCCCGAACTCCTTCCACTTGCTTTGGAACCTCCTCAAGCGTCCTCCCCAGAACTGGTTGTTCAGCCTCGCGTCATCTTCTACCTCTACGGCTACGGTCACCAGCGGGTTTTCGGCCGTGGTCTGCCTTCCGGATAGGTCTCCTGTTCGGGTTCCCTGGGCCTCGCTCCCTGTTCCTCGGCTCCGGCAGAAAGGGCTTACGGGACTGGAGGTATCCCTGGTTCGGAGCTCGACGAGAAGTTGACGGCTGGGGCTGAGATGTTGACGGTTGGGCCAGGTTTCGGGTTGCGGGCGAGACCATCACCTTCTCCTGGCCCCCGTTCTTTAGGATATACGCCGATAGCTCTTCCCTATTGAACAAGTATCCCGAGCTTGGAGGGATTTTGGCCGCACCTTCTCGCACGAAAGGGTCTTTGAAGCCCTCCAATATGGCCTTTCTCCGGTTCAGTATACACTCTGCCCGTCTGCCGCACACAATCTGCAGGATGTCGTCCGAAATCTTATTGTACGGAGCATCGCTGGTGAACATCGACTGAATCCGCTCGAAGAGAGCCGAAGCGGAAGATCCGTGCCGGGTTCGGATGCCCAATTCACCAGCGATTGCATCCCGTCTCTCAGGGCTCTGGGCGAGCAAGGCGTTTGAAAGCGCGGCGAGCGATCTTTCCAGCAAGCCAGTATGTTTCGGCGCGTTATCGACCCTTCTCAAGTCGTCGTTCACCGACAATTCCACAAATGTGGGAGTCGCCACGTAGGTTCTCTGCGTTTCCGCATAGCGAACGCCTGACCACTCTCGGAATCGAAGTGTTGCAACTTCGAGATCTGTTCGATTCGCTTCGGGTCCGCTCTCGGTACTGGCGGCTCCTTCACGACCGTGCTGAGCTTGCCGAACTCCAGCGTATTCTTCGCCCTTCTGAGGCTCGGCGGCGGCTGAATAAAGGGCGCATTCGTGTTCCGGCGTTGGCGGCGTTGTTGATGCAGGGGCCGCGCCGCCCGCTAACAAGGCCTCCGTCAGAGCAGTCACCTGTTTTAGCAGGTGGTCTACACGCGGGTCGTATGCTACGCGGCGTCTCTTTCAACTCGGTTCTTCGAAAGAAGATCCGTCATTCGAGGATACCGGCGAAGGAGCTTGCTCGTCCGCCATCTTGTTAACAAAACGTTTGACGAAATTCACGGGATTTACACTAAAATATCAACGTCCTGTCGCACTATGTTAAAAATTTGTATAGTCTAATGTTTGTTAACCTAGGGATCAAAAATTAAGGGGGTAGGTTGCAATAGAAACACAAAAAATCACAACAAAAGTTGGCGTGTCTAAACGCGTGCCAAATGGCGCGAAACATCGACGTTATATGCAAGAAAAACCGTTGCGCGGACGAAACCGGAAACAGGGATACCAGCGGGAATAAATTGTCGCAAACAGGGAATCAGAGGGGGTAGGAACGCGTGTCTAGTGGCGAAACAGCAGGCTGTTCTCTCATAATGGATTCCAGGCGTCGAGACGGAACACAAAATAATAAATATTGAGTCAACTGAAAATTGTGACATTTAAGTTTTGCCCACTTTATTAAAATATGTATTGTTAATCCACTGACTCCAAATATTTCATAAATGTTTGTGTATTTTTTCAGCCGGGGAGAGTGGTAACATTGTTACCAGCTGGTGAAGACGATGTAGTATGGGGTGTAGCATATGAAATTGGCGACGAGGATAAGGATTATGTTTTAGATCACCTTGACTTTAGAGAGAGAAATGGATATGTTAAGGACACTGTTATGTTCACCCCAGCAGAAAATGAGAAAAATAAAGTGAATCCTTTCCCATTAACCATATATGTTGCCACAGAGCAAAACGTCTCTTTTGCTGGTAATAATATTTAACAATGATATTTACAAATAACTATGTATGCATCAGAAAACGTTGTCTTTGGCAGTTTGGCAACAATTAATTATTCCTCATCACACTGTGGACTCGTTCGCCAACCTACTACTAGCTCATCTCTTAAATACAATTTCCCATCTGAGTCTATCTTTTTTGCTTGCTTACTTACTTGCCCAAATATATTTAAAATCATCCTTTTATTTAAATTCACCACCTTTATTAAATATATGTCATCCTTTCCTTTACTTATTGTTTCCTCCTTCAAAAAATCATTTTATATCAATCTCAGATCATAAGGAAAGATTGAAAATATATAATACACAACAGTAATGAATTAACAATAATCACAGAATTCAATCCACTCAAAATAATTCTCTAAAACTCAACTCTGGAAGTCATTATGATTCTTCCCCCTTAATTTTGCCGGAATACGGCATGCCGTTGCGGAAAACCGTATATACTGCGGCCTGCTGCCACAGCACTCCGCACCACAGCTAGCCGCTAATGCGTTTTAGGCCTTAGTTTACTAAATTTTTGGCCACAGTATAAAAAATCAAGATGTTAGGGTCTATTATGTAAAAAATCTCTGTTTTGTTTTATGGCTTCTCCCAAAAAATTGCTTTTTGTAATTAATTGTGCCCATACATTATTGGGGATGCGATATATAATACATATAATACATGTTTCATGCAATTGACAATAATTGTTGTACATGCTTAATTTATCTGGAGATTTTTATTACTACATTTTTTTTTATCAGAGCAATACAATTTAGATGTAGAAATTATTATAACACGCCCATCCTGCTAAAAGAACCTGTTTAGTTTATGTATGTTTAGACAGGCAAGTTGCTAGATAAATAGAAAATGATTCACAATTATTTAAATTTCTCTTCAGATATTAATTTATAAAAATGTTAATTAACTTAATAATTCTAATAATTGTGGCAAACCATTACAATCCTAAACTCTTTTAAAAACATAAAAAGAGACTATAATTACATACTTTGCAGTATTCATGGTACGTAGCAAGATATGAAAAAAATATTAATCTTATCCAAAAAATTATATCATGAAATTGAGTTTTTAATGCTTTTACAGAATCTTAGTTTTGTGTAAATTTGTATAATATAAATTACACTTAAATACTTATGTGCATGCACAGGAGAACAGCAAAACTATTCATCTGTAGGACATTCATCATGTTAGGCTGTAAGACCAATGTATTATTCATTTGGCCTAGAAAATGTTCTAAATAAATAAATATTTTAAATAGTGCAGAAACGCTAGTTAACTAGAATTTAAAGTTACACATTCTTTCACTGGGCTGGAGTATTTTTCATGTTCCTGATGAATGTAATATTTGTTTTAACTTTTTGATCAATGTGATATTGGATTTTAAATTTTAATAAGTGATGGTTGCCTTGCAAACCCTGTAATTATTAACAGTAAATGCCAACAGATGGCATTGTGAGTCTGGATCACATGTATATACAGTTTATCTCGTACCTAGTGGCAAAAATTTCAGGGGAGTCTTCTTCATTCCATTTTGAATAGTAAATATTTTTTACACTTTGGGTGAAATGTCGACAGTTATGGAGATAAACAACATCAAAGTTTACATTTTTTTCAATATTTCTACCTTATCATTTTTGCTTTAATACACGATAAATCGAGCTCCCAAAAGTTTTTTCTACTACTTCAAGATACCACCTGTATATCTAATAAAATGAACTCATGATCCTTTCTAATGGCTACTTAAGGAAATGTCCATTGTTTATCAATATCATTACAAATTTATATTTATGAACATATAACTCAAAACTATAAACAGATTTATATTTTTTTTAATTGTCGCCATTTTATTTTTACATCTTGCAAAACTGTATTTACAGTTCAAATGCAAGGATTTTATTACAGTATATGTACATTTCATTAATTAATCGTCCTTAATTTATAATGTATTATAATATTAAACTACAATATTAAAAATTGTATGCTTTTAAGTATCCACTTCACAATTCACATATCCGGTAGTTTGTTGAATAATTTTGGTATTACGCACTGTTTGGTCCTGTCTCCGTAATAATTGTTTTTTTTTTTCATTTCTAGTTTTTTTATTCGTTATTTGTCTTGTAAAATATTACTTAGTAAAATGAAGACTTTATTTTGTATGTTTACTTGCAGGCGAAGCAGATATTGAGGACATTGCAAAACAGGTGGTGAGATCGACAGGCCCTAGTGGCACGAACTCGGAGTATGTTTACAAACTGGCTTCAGCGATGAGACTCATAGCACCAGGAGTACATGACGAACATCTCTTCAATTTAGAAGCTGCTGTGAAAAAATTAGAGGATCACAATAATAACTCAGCAATGACGTATTGACCTTTACTGTGATTTAGAAAAACAATTAGAAAATTTATTTACGTAACTTAGATTAATCTAGTTCATTGCAAATCATAATGTTGATGGTGGCGTTAGAAGAAATGATTTATCTCAAAGATAAAAAATATTACTTTTACGATCCACTAATTTAATTTCGAATGTATCTAAATGTGGGATTATGTGGTCGATCTCAACCTTATTTTGTATACAGCAAGAGTCTGTTAATTCGAACATTAAGGGACCAGAAATCCCCTAAAAAATACCAATTAAGAATTACGCAATTGGTTCATAAAAGACAAAAAATCAAAAAAAAATCTGCAAAAACACTCTTTTTCTCCGATTAAAAAGTAGAGATCACATGATCATATTTACAAACATGGATTTTGTTCATCCAATGCAATATTTATAAGTAATATCATCTAAGAAAGTCTGCCAAATGTTTCTTCTGAATCAAGCGAATAATGCACATTCCAACACGTACAGTATATAAAAAATACCTTCAATGATTCTTAATTTACAAACCAGAATGCAGTACACCTCTTTCCATTTAAGAAAGACAATCGAATTAGTATGTGTAAGCCGCACGTAAAAGGCACATATTTCGTTGTGTTGGTGTTTATACACATACTAATTTGATTGTCTTTTATAAATGGAAACAAGTCTATCCACAAAATAGACAAAATGGAAAGTCAATTATAATTCAGCCAGCAATACTTTGTATTTTTCTTTTTACGCCTTATCATTATTACGGCTGTCCAAGGGTCCGAGCAAGTTGAATCATTGCGATAACATCCCAACCTTTTTGTTACAAATTGACGTACGTAGTTCATGATTTTTATCTCACTAGTACATATAGTGCATTTATTTCGCAAATAGGGTTTTGAATTTAGCTCGCACATTATTTAAGATAAAAGTAACAAAGCAATGTTTGAATCATTGTTGTAATTTTGATCATATCGCACGATTGATACTAATTGAAATTATAAAAAAAAATTAAAAACAATACGAAACATATTTTTCCAAATGTTTTTCGAATTTTTTCATTCGAATTCGAATTTGAAAAAAATTAAAAAAAAAAAAAACAATACATCTTCAAGGCCGGAGTATGGTACTACAGTAATATACAAATTTATAAGAAAAATTTCCATTTGGCACCTTAAAATAGGCAAAAAATGTGAATCACGAAATATCATTGCTTAATTAGCAGACTTTTACTGTATTTATTTATCTTTTTACAAATAATGTAAATTTGTAACAAATTTGTAATGATTTGACTATTGGGACTTAATCATTCTGCTTGTAATCTGACACAATCTCATTACACAAATACTTTATTAAATATCTCAAAAATAAAATGAATATTTTAAAACAAGACATATATATGTAATGTACCTGAAAATTCAAATCATTCCAGTAGTGTATTTTTTTATCTTAATTTTTATCTTCGAAAGATAAAAAGATTATTTCAAATCCCCGATATTGAAAAATAATTGTGAATTTATGTGCAGATGTTTAATCTAGAATGATAAAAAAGGTGATATATTTTTGGTTACCGGTATCTTGCTAATAAATAAATCATGATGATACCATTGCTATTACAGTTTAAATTATTTTTTTTACATATAATTTTTTTTTTAATCAGCAACACACTGAAATATTATAAATAAATGAAAAACAAACATTCTTTTTTATTATTTTATTGATTTTTACTATTGTAGGAAAAATATCTCCACTCCCTCCTTTGTAAACATTTTAAACTTTATATTGTCATAATGCTGAAGTACTCTCTTTCTTTCATTTTTTTTATGCTTTATAAAAGTGTCAAACCACTTCAAACTTTACATTAAAATCTTAACTCTGCTACATCTAAAATTATTGATAAATTAATAACCTCGTAATAAAAGCTTATCGGGGTCAGCGTAATTAATGGAATACCCAACATATTTAAACAACATTACACATATCAAAAACCATTTGGTGTATTTATCTAATAAATTACGTCATTATAGTTCCAAATAAAAATAAATTCATTTTGTTTCCGTCAGTTTTTTAAAGACCATAAAAAGAACAGTATACTTAAAAGTTAAAAATAATATCTTAGTTTAGAAGGGATTTATAAATGGGTTTTATTATATTAAAACTTATTTAAATTATATTATCAATTAATTTCTTCAATCAGTATAGTTCCATCATCATTCTTAGATATGGTTATCTCATTTGATTCCACGGTGCAGGTGCCTCCTTCTCCGTGCATTTTAGTTTTGACCACATTGCTTATATTTTGGCCGTTGCCTTTGAATGACTTGACCTGAGTCGAATATGTGACCTGTTCTTTTTTTATGGAATTTGGTGAGCTAAATGGTTCAGCGAACGGGAACTTGTGAATTTCTATTACAGATTTTTCTTGAAAAACGTTTCCATCTGCTACCGATCTCGTTCCGAATCTAGCAAACGGATCAGGTTTTGGCTCTTGTGTAGGGTGCACTTTAGATAAAAACGTACTTTTTAATTTCTTCAATGTTTGCGATCTGTTGTTTTCATTGGTAAACAGTTCTTCCCCTGAAATGTTGTCTGGTGTCGTGAGTGTTATATGTTTAGACTTAAAAGTATCAGCTTCTCCCTGACTGGATTGTACACGCGATGTCTCATATGATGTTACTCGAACAAATGAATTCCCATCGACGTTAGATGATCTGGTCTGCGTGTGAATTCGACTCGTAGAACGATATTCGATTGTTGGATCTTCCGTATCTGGAGTCAACATCACAGGAAATGGCCTCGCTTGGAGTTCAGACATCTTGCAGATGACTCTTTTCAGTTCTGTGTCATCCATTTCACTTCAGTTATGAGCAATTACACTTTCACTTTATAGTCAAGTATAACTTAATTTGAAACTGATTGCACTCAACTACCTACACTTGGAAGGAATTCAAGGCAATGAAATATTACTCATTCAACGTTGTATAATGTAATCGACACCTTCAACCACAGATAAGATATGAATACATCTTTGATATCAATTAGCCTTTATATATGTGTACGGATGTTTATCATTGCTGTAGTATATTATCACTAAAAATAAATAAGTATACAAAAAAATTTCTATATATTTTAGCAAGAGAGAGGAATGTCTAGAGTAACTGAATTTTTTGTAAATCTGAATAACATTTATTCAATTTTTTCTCATATGTAATAGAAATATCTTGCAAGAAAAATCTCATTAAAACCAAGCTATTGGAATATTGGTTTTCATGTGTGGAATTGACTCTCAATTTCTAGCTATTTGACTTCTTTTTATGGTACTAAAGATTAAATACCCTTTCTAGCGACTCTCGCATGGTGTACTGAATTGAAAGATTATAGTAATTAAAAAAATCTATTTTCTTATTAGCTATACAGGGTGTAACAAAACTAGTCTCCAATACCTTACAGGTTGATTTCCTGCCTTGATTATGAGTCGAAAATGTTCAAACAACCATGACCTAATATCAATAGTTATGGAGTTATGCGATATAAATATTGAAAAAAAATGCAAAGTTTGCATTTTTTTTCAATATTTCTGCTTTATTTTTTGAAAAATGTTGAAGTATCATTACAGTAACTTATATCGATTATGAAAAATTCATTTGTTTCAATAAAAGTTAAATAAAATAAAAAAACCCTGAAAAATTCCAATTGGAATTGGAAGGTTTTTGTCATTTTATTTGACTTGTATTAAAGGGAATGAATTTTTATATTAGGTATAAGTTACTGTAATGATAGTCCGTTTTGCAAAAAATAAGTCAGAAATATTGAAAAAAAACGCAAGCTTTGATATTGCACAACTCCTTAACTATTGATCTTAGGTCATGGTTGCTTGAACATTTTCGACTCATGATCAAGGCAGGAATCCACCTGTAAATTATTGTAGACAAGCTCTGTTACATCCTGTATGTATATGTATTAGGGAAAAATGGTTCAATGAACAGGTAAAGAAAATGGGAGGGAAATACATACTGTATATACCTATTTGTTGTTGGCCATCGTTTCTTCCACCAAATACGCCTATATGCTTCAGCCAACGGATCAGCCACCAATTGCAACTTTAAAGAATATTATGAACCCCACATCATGATGTAGGCAATTTTCACCACTGATTTACAATCTGGACCAACATTAAGAGGATTTTGGATGGGGTAAGACATTTGGCACATTGTATTCATTACTTAAGAAAACCTTGGGATTAGGCAAATGACTCCAAAATGAATGAAAGATCATGGAGTCATTTGTGTGTATGTATTTCGTAAATAATAGTGTTGATGTTAGATACGTCTATGAACACATCCTTCACTCGCAACGCAGGCGGCCGGGTGAATTCCGCACAGCATCAGCGGCGCATTGCTTGGATAAAATCTGACCGCAGAACAGTTCGCAGCTAGGCATTTACGTAGTCTTTTACCAGAAATAAATATATGCGTATATGAGTTTTATTATTGGCAAGTCAAGAAGAACCCCGATAACTGCACTAGTGGAACTTCTAATATGATAACTAATTAAGTTGTTGAACTCGAGATGTAGGAACTGAATTTTGAAATCGATGTGGCAGGTATTTAAAGAGATAATTTAATCCAACAAGAAAGAAATCTCAAATACAAAATAATCAATATTCTACAGATGACTGATAACTGACAATGAAGTAACACTATCAGTTAATATCTAAAAGCTAATCAAAACACTAAATTGCATTAATTTTGGAGAAATGTTAATAATTCATTCAATTATTAGAAGATCCCAATGAAGATAAGAGGGCCACACTAAGGGCCGGTTGTTTCAAGTTGGATTAAAGTAAGCGTTCTTTTAAAGCATAGATTTTTACATTCTCCACCAATCAGACGATCCGTTTTCGTAAAAATCTATGCTTTGATCGAACTTGAAACAACTGGGCCTAAGAGGGGGAATTGACATGCTGTAAATGTTTAAGCATGAAAAGAAGGCAAAAAAGTCTAGTTAAAGTTACACTTTTTTTAATCACCGCCAAAATAAAATATGTGTCTTACTTCTAAAAATAAGTAAAGTTACGTAAATCTGTTATGAAATATATGTATATCTAAGCTTCTAGTCATGCTTTATTGATATTGTATATATTTATTTAAAATTGAATTTAAGACCAGTACAAATAAAATAAAAATGTGTGGGAAATCATAATTAGTGAAGCAAAGAATACTACTTTCACGATTACGAATATCAAGCCTACTATTCGACGAATACGAATAATTCAACAAGGTAATAAATAATACACCACTGTTCTTTTCTACTAAAAGATTTAGTAATTAACATTTACCACCGGCAAATTTTTGCTCAAAAACTACATTTATTTTATCCGTTTGTACATTCCCAGCGGTCGAAAATAAATATTACTTTTTTCATGTTTACGAGAGTTCATGTTCTTAGATTTATTTTGAAATTATTTTATAAGAGTTAACACTTTTACACACAACGGAAATAAAATGGAACGAACAATACGTATTACAAAACAAAAACTACATGAAATGAGCACCTAACCTTATTAATAACCCAACGAAACTAGATGAAAGAACTCATATGATGCTGTGAAACAACTGACAACTTGAGAACTCAACAAATCCGTTCATTCAATGTTAGGGGAACCCCCAATAATAGTGTTCGTATACACTGCAAAGCCAAACCGTAATTTGCATTGCGTTCAGTTATAAATAGTTTGATTTTAATATTTGTGATGATATTCCGCGAATACGAATATTCCGTAAATATCTACTATTCGGCAAATACGAATATTTGTATTTATATTCGTTGCATCACTAATCATAATTCATGATACAACCATTCTTAATATATGTAATTACTATTTGGCAGTATTCATTTTGGATGTAACCTGGGGTAAGTCTATATTCGGATCCTCATATTTATTATAGTTAAGTACGCTGCAATAATTCGAAACTTAAAAAGAAAAACAAAACTGATAACTATTTTTTATTTTGAAATCAACAAAATTACATCTAAAAATTAAACACATATACATACATAATTACAACTTTTCTTGTATTTAAAATATGAATTATTAATATTATCATGCATAATGAAAGATTAATATGGCTATTATAAAAAAATTATGCCAAAATATTTGATACATAGTTAAATTTATCAAAATATGAATACCAAAAAATTATGCACAAAAATATTGCATAAGTCCAAAATTGCACTTGCAACGAAAAAAGCTACAGAAAAATTTAAATCTCAAACTTTATTTTCCATAAAAATGTGTCCATGTTTTTTGGGTCCAATTTGTCAGTGAAGTAAAACTACGAGTGATAATAGTTAATCTACCGTGAATCACTTTTTACTGTGGCCACTGGTTGATGATTTTAACATCACTTATAATAAAAAAAAGAGCCAGAAGAAATTATTTTACTATCTGATGGCCATGAAAAACCTACAATTGTATTTCAAGTATAGAAAATCAACAGCCAGTGCCAATAGCGCAAGCTTACTAATTAATTAAACTGTCAATAAAGATTGTTATAAACAACAGTAGTTTATTTATAATCAATATTTCTCAATAAGTTCATAAAATATAATTTTTTTAAAATTAATATGCAAGCTGATACGATGCATTAGAAATGTTGACTCTTTAGATAAGCTTTCTCAGATTTTAATTATATTTTTCACAACTGATAACTAAACCTGGAACAAGTTGAGCTCAGCTTTGTCAGCGTACACTATAAATCAGTCAATACAACAGTAGGGCATTATTTTGGATTATATTGATTTGGAAAAATTATACACAGTCTTGTCAATATTTTATAAAACAAATATCTTATTTTGTATGATAAAATATTTATACGCAAATTACGTTGTGAATTATTCTAGGTATTTGATATAATTTCATAAATCAGAGTATTTCATTCATAGCAAGCTGTATCCGTAGTTCGATGCAAGCTGTTCTTTCTTGGAATATTTGATGGGCCAATGCGAGACGCTTCTGTTCCAGCAGTGCGTTTTCCTTCGTCAGCCTTTGTCTTTCTTCATTTTCCGCAAAAGTTACAACTGAATTTACATCCCTTATAACACTAAGCTGATTTGTATTATTCTCTTGCTTATTCTTAATAGCCATATGGCTTCGTAATTTCACTATTTCAAACTTTTCTGAATTGATCTTTGCTTGTAGAATCGATTTCAATTGTAAATATTCGGCATGTTCCAACTGCAATCTCATAAGCTGCAATTCTTCTTCAGATAATTTGGGCTTCTCAACTTTGGTTACAAATGTTTCGGAATTTATAGAGTAGATCGATTCGGTCATTTCATTTTTCGTGCTGGGTGCTGGAGGTTCAGAAATTTCTTCATAATTCTCAAAGTTGTCTTCAAAGCTTTCAACTGGAAATGATGCTTTACGTTCCACTTTGGCTTCCAAAACCTGCTTTTCTATGGGAAAACTTACTGTTTTTGACTCTGTTACGGTAGCAACAGCAACTTTTGGCGGTGGAATTCTTTCTTCTGCTGAATTTTGAGGTGCTACAGTGCAGGATTCATTGCTAAATGGTTTATCTGTGTGGTCATCGTCGTGAATCATTTGTTTTTCATCGAGTGACGATTGTGTTTGAGATGAGCATGAAGGGTCTGTTGATTTTTGTACCGATCGTAGTTTCCGCTGAAATTAAAACATTTCAAAGATCAAAAAATAGTATTGAATAATAGAGACTTATAAATCGTTAAATAAAGAAATCATACAGAGGACAAAGTAATAATTAATCTTTTCTCTGTAGAACCTTCGTATTAGGGTAGGGCCCTTAATGCTTGAAGAGTAATGAGTGGGACAGCATAATCGATTAAAGTCTTGAAAAGATTACAAGGCAGTGGAGCAGGAAGTGGACTTGAAGAAGAAAGATGTTAGGGAGAGTTTTATGTCGCCTAGGGCCAAGCACAAAGAAGCTTAGATATGGCACATCAGAGGGAATTGGGGGAAACTGCGCAAAGGGTGAGCATCGTGGAACTTCTAATTCAATTAATTAAAAGTCTGAACTATCAAAAGCAGTTGTCCTCAGGTTTTCCAAAAATTGAAGTTGGGTTTTTGAATACATACAACATAATGAAAGTTTCAATGTAATATTTTTGAACAATTTCACGAATAATTGAACTTTACCATAAAAATTCTAGATCTGATATAGAACTATACTGTTAATTTTGGAAGTTCTTATTATTTAAAATATTTCCCAAATATTTACATTGTAATTGAATACATCCTGAAATTTTTACAAAAATGGCTTCAGTCACTGCATAATATATGTATATAAATTATCAATTTTATCATTAAAAAACTATTGTTATGTATGAATTCATACAAATACATATACATATAATAAAGCATAAAATTGTACAGAGATGAACTAAATCCCTTCATTGGGTGATGGGATTAGGTCACAGCGGAATAATGTTCTCTCTCACATATATTTAAGAAACATTTATACTGCACCCTCTGTGTATAGTTTTTTGGGATATTCTGCCATGTATATGTGACCTCTCTGGCCAGAAAACTATACACAAAAGATTCTGAACGGCCGTGAAAACATGAGAACATTTTTATTTGTACTGCAGTTAAAATATTTATTCTTGGATAATTAAATACCTTTGTAAACAAACTTTTTAACAAGTTTTCTACAAAATATGTGTTCCGGATGGGAACACCTTTTTTATGCGGCTCAGTAGTCTTCACTGGTGGGGCAGAGATCGCCATCAGAATTTGCAGTGAAGCTCGTAGTCCGTGGATATGCCAGAAGTCAAACGCCGAAGTAGTGCTTTTATCGTATTAAAGTCGAAGAAAAAATCCGAAGCGAAGTCCAAGTCAGAAAGCAGTGGTCACAAAAATCCAAGAAAGCAGAGTCCAAAGTAGGTGAGCAGGGGTCAGAAAGAAAAGGCAGCAAGAAGATTGTCCAAATAGCGATTCTCGTACCGACGCGGGTGGCGTATCTGGGTACTCGCTCAAAAAATGCATTTTATTTATACCAAATTCAAAATTTCACAAGATTGCGTCATAGCATGTTACAGAAACCAATGAGATTGCGTAATTCTGGGAAGGCGCCGCAGCGCTCCCAGCGGCCGAGCGGTGAACTACGTCATTCGCGGTTGCACAATTTCACCGCGCGGCAGATTTCATATGACAGATACAAATTAATTCATAAAAAATGCATTTTAGCTCCCAAGAGACTAATACTGTGTTATTTTGTAATAACAGACCTAGCAGATGATAATAACACAGTTATTTGGACGGGCTGGGTCATACAAGGCCCAAAAAACTAAAATTAAATTCGCCACAAACGGCTCAAATTTTCAAAAATTCATAAAAAATCAAAAACAGCATTTTTACAAGTTTTGCTATGACAAATGTAATTTGCGCATGCAAGCGCTCATTTTAACAGTAATTCCAAATATTTCAGGTAAATATTTACTGAGTTATAGGCATTCAAAAAAGCGCCAAAAACCAATTTTTTATTTCACTCTCAGGCGCGCCTATATCATTCCACATGTATAAAAATACATTTTCCAGACAGGCATTCAGATAAGGAATGCAATGACACTACATAAGTAGGAATTCGTCCACGGTAAGCCGCTCTGATTGTCGATAAAAAATTCAACTTTTTAATATTCTCCACGGCGAGCCGTGTGCGCGAGCTTACCGCGACGTGGGCCCGCAAACAGGCGTCTACCGTTTCCAAATCGAGAAAAATACAAAATTTTTCTCACGGTCTTCCAGTACTCATTCATTTCATGCTGACCATCTCCACGATGGCGCCCGGTGCAGGCCTTCGGGCCCCCGTGGAGGGTATCCCATATACGCATCTCAGACGGGGGCTCGGAATTTGAGTACTAGGCGTTAGAAGTTATAGCCGGTCAGGTAAGTTTGTAAAATCTCTGAATATTCAAAAAACATTTATTGCCCGTCGGCGGATTCAACGGCGGAAAGAAAGAGACGAGACCCTCTGCAGCGAGACTCGTCTCCCGTGTTGGCGAATATTGCGTGCCACACTCATGCCCATTTAGTGTTGGCGAACATCGCGGGTACCGCGTGCCACACACATACTTTACTTTGGGGCGTTACATCGCGGAAGAATCCCTTCGGCTCAAACTTCTAACCTTTGTCCACGCACCAATAGGTGCCAAATAAAAAATTATTTATTTCCATTTTATTCATAAAAATTCATAAAATTCCAATACATTTTTCTCATCAGAGATTCAACATAATGCACATGACAATATTGCATACAAAAAGGGGCGCCAAGCGCTGCTTCCTACAAGACATCAACATATTTTTAAAATATTTTCATAAAATATACAAATTCCACACATATTTGTATCGACACTTGTAGCTGGAAATAACATCGGCGGCCAAACAGGCTGCATTTTTCATATTCATTCAACAAAGGGCCAATCTCCGGGCTAGTGTCCGGACGATGTTGTTCTACAGCTAGTTGGAAGCAGTATGCGCGCGCGGCCCCCCTCCAGTCGCGGCAACAGCCGCTGGGCACTGACTTGCGCGCGCTCCGAGCGGCAACCCGATTTTCAGTAGCGGCATTCACACCTCGTCTCCAATGCAATTTTCTGTATGTAGCGGCTGATTTATTGTGGACACGCGCCGCTCATAGTGGTCATGTTATGTTCTCATTTTTTTACATGGCTCAACCCTGTCCGTTCCAATATGTTTTTTATATTTTGCTCCAAAAAGTCTTGTAATAAAGAACACTTTATTAAGTAAGATATTTTATTTTTTAAGAGTATGTAGCTTGACCTTTTCATTTTTTATGTTTTATTCATAATTTATATATATTAACATTAATATTTTGATGGGTTGTAAGTAAACTCATAGAGATAATTACACTAATATCAAATAAATTACTTCACATTATTTAGAATGCTCATTGTATTTCCCCATTAAATGCAAGGGCAAATATTCCTCAGACCAGATTTAAAAAAATTACACTGAGGACATAACTTCTTTGTTCATCAAGCAATACAATACCTTAAGTTGGGTAACGATTCGTTGTCCTTCCCACAATTGCTCTTCCCGTTTCTGCGTGACAAAACCAGCATGCATCTCTGCATGGATTTGATTCAGCAATGATTCTTGTTTTCTCAATTCTTTAGATATTTCGTCCTTTGTCTCTGGAAGTTTGGGGGCAAGAGACGTCAAGGGTGGAATATACCTGTTGAGAAGTAATTCAATTGAACACAAAACTGCCATATGAAAAAATCTCAAAGAAGGCATTTATGTATATTTAAATATAAAAATATGTACCAGAAATAATATTATTCTTACGTTCATAGAGGCTAGCATCGTACCTATTGAATACGGAACTGAAGAAACCCATCACAGAACTTCGACATTTCTTTGATTTTATTTGAGGAAAAGTAGACATTATCAGTATTATTAAAGTTATTAAATAAATTAACTGAATTCTGAAATAGTATGAACAATCTTGCAATAATAAGAGACTTTCTTTAACAATTATTGTGTTTTAAAATTGATATGGCACAACGTAATTATTTGACCTAGAAGTATGTTGATCGAGAAGAATGGCTGCAATTCAGTAATGAATATGTGGATTAAATGATTTGAAAATATTACAAATTTTGGTAACTTTTGTCTCGAAAATCTAATAAAAGTCCGAGTTAAAAAAAAACTTGCCATAAAAAAATAATTAATATACAGGGTGCAACAGAGTTAGTTCACAATACTTTACAGGTGGATTCCTGCCTTGATTTTGAGTCGAAAATGTATAAAACCATGACCTAATATATCAATTGAATGTAGTTATGCAGAAAAGTGCCAGGCCATAATTTTGGTAAAAATGAGCTAGTGATGTCATTGGATGGAGTAAGGTCAATTTTATGTTCTACTAAAACCAGCCAAGCCGCTTTCATACAAAAATTCACAGTAATCGCCTTCTGAAATATTTATTGATCGCGAAAACAACATTTTAAAATCTGCAGAAAGCGCCCACGCCACTTAATATGACTATTCCTCAAAACATATTCACCAGAAAACAGTTATTTAGTTATATATTTAGTATTATTATATAGTTTAAAAAATACATATTCACATGGTGATATTAAAAATCCCATACAAATATAAATTTAATTACTAGATATTCATAATAGATAAGTAACTCTGGCTGTTTTCTGGAGAATGCATATTTGACATAATAAGATCAGACAGATGAAAAAACATCAAAATTTTTAAAAATCTACGCTTAAATCTACTTTATAGTTAAACAATATTTATAATTTTTTGAAGTAAAGAACATTCTAGGTTTTGTTTAGATATGATTATTCAATTTTTGGACAAAAGTGGTTTTATCTCAGTTTGAGTTTTTTGTGGCTGACTGCTTTCTGTAGTGAAACTCGCTTAATAAATTCACTTTTAATAAGTTCTCCCGCTAAATAAGTTTAAAGTCTGCGGTCCCGAAAAAGTCCCATACAAATCGCATTTTAACTAGGCTTAATACGTTTCCCGCTTATTTTCGTTTCTCGCCTAAGTAGTGCAAAAAGTTTTAGCTGAACTCAATTTACCCATACAAATAAATCTTCATAATACGTTTTTCGAAACACGATATTGGTATTTTGTTTGATGTATTCAAAGGAAAAAATTAAATGAGTCGAATAAAATAAGCCACTTCTTTTATGGGTTTTTCCATTACCTAAATGTGAACAAGGGTAGTAAAATTTTATAATAGGGTACCTAATAAATATTTTTCAAGGAAAACAACAAAAGTCAAAATTCTAACCAAAGAACAGCCGCTGTAAATCTAAGCAAATATTGCAAAGACAATAATCCCGATAATCCTCACAATACCAGAGCCGCACCCGCAAAACAAATATTATTTACATTAATATTTAACTTCATAAAAATATACTTGATTGTATAGGTGTCTGAAAAATCCAATTCTTGGAACTGCTTAAGAGGCCGTAAAAACCTGATTCGCATCTAATTACTAATGAAGACCCCATCAGATTGTTTCTTAGAAAGTTCTTTCATTTCCTAGAATAAAATATATAAAGTGCATTAACTTCCTACTGTCATTTCTATGCTTGTATTACTGTAATTCGACCTAATTTCGGAAATTTCAAATATCCAAATGCTTCAAGTAATTTATTCATAGTAATTAATTGTATGAATAGATAGGATATTGTATTATGTTTTTCATTACGTGTGTATAAGTAACATGCAATTAATCACCAATTTTTAGGCAAATTACTTCTGTTTTTTCATAATAGTTGATATTATTTTAAAAAAAGATTACATTATTTACATAATAATTTTCGAAATTTGATAATGTTCCGTTTTCGGAGAAATCATAGTTCATTCCACCGGGAGCCGCTTCACTATAATATTTTCTAGATCGACTCTTGATTAGCTTTTCTTGGAAATTAAAATGTGGCACATGAGCGATAGTTATCGCTTTTCTCTGAATTACTTTGCCCCATGGACACCAATATATTGAAATATGTCGACTTAATCAAAAAACAAAACACTTGAATTTGAATTTAATGGTGACGAAAGCATTTGAATTTAATGGTGACGAAAGCATTTGAATTTAATGGTGACGAAAATAACTGATTAAATTTATCCCATTGACTTTTTGTTTGCTTAAACTTTTTATGTTTTTTACGTCGTTATAAAATAAATACGTGTGAAAAATCTTTATACAGAAAACCACCTGTAAAGTATCGCGGACTAGCTCTGTTACACCCTGTATATTCAGATAATTAATATGGGTTGGTTACAAAATTGAGTTATGTAACAAAAAAGTTATCATACAACAGAACATAAATTTGTTTTTGTTTAAAATGCAATGGAGAGAGAATTAAAAATACTGAACATGTATAATAATTTAAGCCATTCTGCCTTTGTAAACATTGGCAGTAAAACTCTTATCATTGAGCAAATAAAACTCAGTGAATGTTACCTACAAACCTTAGCTTCTGCGTTAGCTGATTCACACAAGTATATTAAAAAATAATATAGGTGCTATCAATTATGGATGTTTAATTTGTACATTATCTGGGGTAGTAGGGGAAAAAAATGACCTGGATAAAATAGCTTTGGATAATCTCCGCAGAAAAAATTAGAAAATAATTACAAATATATGACTCAAAACTCAAAAGAAATATATATAAACGCACACAGTTCTTCGGCACTAAAATACAATATTGAACATATAAAACAAGAGAATAAGTTTAAAAACTTTAAAACAGAGTGTCACTGATGCAAAATTTACACACAACTCTAAGTTATTAAAATGATAAAAAAATACAGATAATCAATCTTGCACAGTTATACAGCATAAAAATACAATATTGAGCATATACGTATGCATGTGTAGCATGTGGGTATTTAAATTAACAATTAGACTCGCGGTACATTCTCCCGCTTGTGTCAAAATAAATATGCAATTGACTTGAGATTCCCAAAATTTTTTGGTTCGGGTGTTCTCAACTTAGCAATTCTAGGTGTTCATAACTTCACTCAATTTATATTTGTTCATAACTTTCATAACAAAAATTGTTTCTAACTTAATATGTTATTTATTGAATTGTTATAAATTTTTTTTACATTTTAAAAAGAATTTCAAAAAATCTTCTACTGATCCCATTAATACACAACCCGATTAATGTAACCCCGGATAATCAGGAGTCTACTGTATAATAAATGCAGTGGGATAATATTGTTACCAGTCATATTTTAAATATATATGTATACTTATAAGCCCTAAAATATACATATTGTGAGGGTTCCATCCCTGGACACTTTGGTGAATTTGAATAAGGGGTGGAAAGGTAAATAATATAATGTGCATAATAAATACATAAGTAACATCTAGCTTTGTGTTTTGCTTTTGCATAATGTTTGCATTGTGAGGCTTTGAAATACACATAAATAGTAGTATTTTGATTCATGTATCTGGTAAAAGCAATTTTCTTTGTTTATGATAAATTATTATCTACTTAAATGAATTGAAATGCTTCATTGTTTTGTTTTTATTTTGGTTGATATTTATTTATAATTTGTATTTTGATGTTTTCAAATTTAAATGTTATACTTTTTATTAATCAATGTTATTAAAATATGTATGTAAGGGTTGTCAATGTATTATTTATATATGTTAGAGTGAATCTGATTTTCTAGTGAGTCCATCATTCACTGGCATTTTAGAGAAAGTATATTCAAGGTCATTCTTATCATATTCAAAGAGTTTTTCACCAATAGAAATGAATACAATATTTTAACTTGCACTTACTAGTGAATTTATTGGTTTCCGAACTGTCAAAAATTAAATTTGACAAGTCTGAAATCCGTTTCCGTAAAAATCTATGCTTTTAAACGAACTTTTATTTATCCAAATTGAAACAACCGGGCCTTGAATAACAATTTAATAAGTCATTGCGTGAACAAGGTTCTTACTGCATTATTAATTTCTTCTGTGCAAATCAACATTATGTAGGTAACGGATATTATTAAAATAGTCATTTTGAAGTGTTGAATGTTTCGTCTGCACCAATTCTTCATTATATGATTTTATAACAAGATTCTAATGGCACATGGACCTTGTTTTTCAAAATTTATTTTGCGTTTTGTGTCTCATTCTACACTAGTCTAGTCCAAAGTCATCACAAAGCGACAGTATTTCTAATTTTTATCCTTTGAGCGATAGCATATTCTCTATTCTGTGGCGATAGTTCTGTTTCTCGAACTGTCACACTTCTGGACTGGTCTTTGATATTCAATGATTAGTTTAGGTAGGTAACTAAAACGTAATATATTTTTAAAATTTGAATCGCGAACACTTACGAAATTCTGATCATCTTATAATTCAAAAGACAGTCGATTAAACTCATAAAAATTATACGGTGCGAGCAAGCTTCACGTCTGTCACCGACGTCGAGCCGAGTAAGTTTGCGAACTTAAAAACCGCGCACTTTATGTTGTACGTCTACCACCCGTGCTTACACGTGCGCAAACAAGAAACGCAAACGACATTAGACACATTTTGATAAAAAGATAGAAAATTGGAAATGCGGAAGAATCTGAATGAATTCAAACGTAAATGATGACTTAGAATCTCTTTGATTTTTGTATTTTTCGCATCGAGTGTTTGTTACTTGACGCACTTTTAAAGGTTCATTTAAAATTAATAATACCGGGTGTATGTTTATTTATGTTTCTATATTTGTAAGAAATAAACTTTTGTTGTATTGTTATAAAAAAAACATATTTAATAAACTTAATTGACAAAATACATATTCATTAATAAAAATTTTCCCTTAATCCCCCAATATTTACATAGTGACATAACCTCGTTTTGTTCCGGCAGTCGTCAGATATCATAAAAAACCCGAGTGCGCGATCTTTCAGCCGACACCTTACTTCGCGATTCGTATTAGTTTTGCGGTGCCGCTGTCCTATTTTAATTTAGGAGTTAAAATAGGACCGCAAAATGAATAAAAATCGTCTAGTGTAGTGCCGCCTTTATACTTTCTACGCTTTAAGAATTAAGTGTACAAATTGATGGTTTCACCGATATATTGTCTATGCTTTGAGTAATGTATTTTCACGGATTATGTGTAGTGAATCTGAGAATTCGTTGATTTAGATGTTTTCACTGCCCCCACTCTGCCCGACCGGGAAAAGTACATTTTTACTAGTGAAAGTATAGTCTCACTAAAAATGCAAATTCGCTGTAACATATACATACATTCAAAGCACTATTACAAATATTCATAAAATTATTAATATTTTTATTATTTTAATTAATGTTATTTTGTTTCGGTATTTTTAAGTAGCTGTATATATTTTGTACTGGCTAATAACACCTCAATGGTGAAGGCCAAAATAAAGAGATAAAAAATCAGATGATGGTATAAATATGAAAATGTACTAACTTGGATAATTTTACATCTGGGAACAGGAGCTTTGTGTTATAGATTAAGAGAATCAGTAAATTCGGTGACATATTCAGTGTTGGTCCTAATAACGTTCCAATGGTTTGTACATTGAGGCGATTTGTCTGAAAAACAATAATTTTCATATACACATTTCAGAATACCATTAATTACACAAGCAGTCTATTTTAACTAAATTGTTATAATAAATGTTCTGGTATTTCATAATAGATCTTGAAAAGTGTCAATTTTATACATTTTTTTAAATTATTATTCAATGATGCAAATTAACAAAACTCTATCTCACCTAAGAACTGCATTAAAACAGGTAAAAGTATGCAACATATGTATTGAAAGATGTCAATAATTTCTGCTTCATGAATATTAATTTTGTTATTATTTTTTATATAAATACAGTAAAACCCCCATAATTCGAACTTTGATAATTCTAAATTTGCCATAATTGGAATTTTTTGAATTCGACAAAATTGAATGAAATATTTCGTTTTTTTTTCCCATGTGACAACAAATACATATGTCAATATGGCATATATTGGTAATAGAAATGTCAGCATAATAAATATTGCATTTTCAAAATGATTTCTTGAAATATGCAAAAATACAGACATTTTTCACAAAATTAATGGCTTTTTTCATGAGTTCTATTATTTTTGGCAAATTTTGCAATAAATTGCAATTTTTTATGTTTTTGTACCTTGAATTTCGAATTATATTATATATATTCTATATATTAAAATATAATTGTATTACATATTTTATATATAATTATATATTATTAATTATGCAAACAATGAATGTCAACTGAAATTTCAAAAAAAATAATTGATTATGTAGTTCTAATTGATGTCACTTATCCCCTTAACTGTCAACATTTCACACAAAGTGTAAAGAATATTTTTTATTAAAAATTGAATGAAGAAGACTCTCCTGAAGTTTTTGCTCCTAGCTAAGAGACACCTGTATACAATAATAAATCGTCCCTTTAGAGATAAAACTCACTAACCGCACAGTATTGCCCAAAATGAGTAATGAATACAAACATTCATATATTTTCCATCTCTATTCCAGGTAAAAATCAGCAAGTGAATACATATTACATGTTTATTTATAGTTGTTATTTAGTGGTAAAATTCATAATTTGAACATTTTCAATAATTTTAATATCACATATTGAATGTTTAAACCTCATTATCTAAAAACTACTCCAATGTCACTTAGGCCCGGTTGTATCAAGTTGGATTAAAGTAAAAGTTCGTTTAAAGCATAGATTTATACCGAAACGGGTTGTTTGATTGGTATACTTTTATTTTAATCCAACTTAATACAACCCGGCCTTAGTGAGTTTTACCTCTAAAGGGACGATATAATAAAATTATAATAAAACAAAAAAAATATTATTTAATGCACTCAATAATTGTGCAATTTTGTATTTTCATTCGAATAACAGATACCTTTTCATTAGCCAAAATACTAGCTAAATGTGACATCATCCACCCTAGGAGTGCTCGGTGGCAGCTGGGAAGAAGGGCGATGAAGGGGAGGAGATTAGCAGCAGGTTGATTACACGAGTCTTCAAACTGTGAGCACAGTTCAGTTGTCAGTAAAGGCTCGGGCAATTCCCTAAATGAACAATAAATTTTAATCGTTTATACACACTTACAGTAAAACAATTTACTATAACATATATTCAAAATAAATTTTAGAAACAAAATTGGGCTCAACATTGAATGAAAAGTATTTATTGTTTTACTTTAATGGCTTCAGTTTTGAGCCAAAAGCGTATTTGTTATTTCTACCTTCATCATGCAGGGGAATTTCATATATGTATTACAAATACTGATGAAAATATATGAAATAGATTCATAAATATTAATTATATTCTGTGAATCAGTATGGATAATGTGGGGTAATTTTTTCATTTCATAATTTTTATTATAAAAATCTTTACAAATATGGGTCCATTAGAACGCGATATGATGTGATGTATTAATTTGTTTGTAAGAATGCATTGTTTTTGTTTGGTATAGTGCCATAGTATTTGTAAATCTGGGTAACATATATACTTGTAATCCTTTCTCCCAGACATTATGCACCAATACACAGCAAATCTGATATTATTTTGTAAAAAAAACCTAATGAAAAAAACATATGACAATCACCTATATGTCCTGCATCGCGAAACCTAAATGCAAAATTAACCGTGCGAATTGTGATGCACGTAGGTGTGTCTGTGGTGAAATGAAGTGATTTAGCGGGAATTAAACATTTTGAATTTCATAATTTTTATACTCTGAAAATGTATAATTTTTTTTGTGGACATGTTTTCTAGACTAAAGTAAAGATTATTCGATTTGAAAAAATGTGAAAACTCCCTACTATAAACAAGAACCGTGACATACACAAATAAACACCAATAATATAATGGTTAATATACCAACAATAATAATAAATATAGATGTACCACTATAACTTGGTGTGTGAGGGAGGGCGTCCCTGTCGCGTAACAGAAGTTGTCAGGGTGTAAATTTATTACACAATACATAATGTACAGAATGTCAGGTGACCAGTGTCGTATTAAATACAGAAATTTGGTCAGGCAGCACTAAAGAAACCATGCAGTAATGGTGGCCGTTCTATCTGTCAAACTGTCAGACGGTAATATCGGTCCATTATTCGCTTTTTCAGCTTCGCAAAACTTTAATACTTCATTGGCAATTGTTCTTGCACCATCCCGCTCTGTTTAGGATGTTTTGGACATAATAATTCAGTGTATATTGGTAATGAAGATGTCACAGCTCCTGATCAAATACAAAATTGAACTAAATGACAGGGCGAGGGGTTACCGCCGGGTGCGGGCGGGGCGGGTTTTAGTTCAAAATTCGCCGCACGCCAAGTTACGTTGGGCAAGCAATAACATTTTATTTATTGCATCATTTTTGCATATCGGTGTTGTCCGTTGTTGCATATACAATATTACATACATAATTTTTTTCTGTTTCTCAATATCTTTAAATTATGAAGTGTATTGATGACGACTATTGGTTATGCAAGGCTTCAGAATTATATTGAATTACCTGAATTTTTAAATATTACTTTAATATGAAACTGATAATTTGTGTCACGAAATATTGGAATAATTTCCAATTAATAATCTCTATTATGATAAAATATAAAGGTATGTTCATAAATTTACACAAACATGTATATATCCATGAACATAGGTATGCACTTTAGCACAAGCGAGTAGCTTTGTATTGATATTGTGGAAATTATAACTTGACTGTAAATTAAATTATTCCTAAATTATTTTGAACACACATTAAAAACAACACAAAGATAAGTTTTCAATCAAATTCAATTTGATCGCAAACATAAATATCCTAGAATATTTCACTAACCAATACGTTATTTGAAAATCTTACGTTATAAATAGTTTCAGAAGAGCACAAGCAGTTGGTATTTCATAGTCTTTCTCTGACACTGGTTCTCTGTCATTGTAAAGTTTTCTTAATGCTAAAACTCTCTGCTTCGCTGGTTCTACTCTATACGTAGTTTCAGAATGTAAGCCATGTTCCTGAAAAGAATAATATGTATATATAATATAGAATTCGATTTGTATAAATATCACTATCAAATACATACAACATTTCAATAAATGTAAGTGTTGTTATCTTATTTTGTGGAGGTCTTATACGAGTTTAAAACAATTTGTGTATTTGGCTTTGTATTTCAATCACTATACAGTGGTACCTCGGTATACGTCTGCAATGAAACAAGTCCATATGTGTCCTGTTTGGTGTGATATTCGGTGTAATATGACAAAATACGACTCGCATGTGTCAAATGGTGCGCACTTATTTCCTTATGTATTCACTCTGGATGCACAATCTTCAGAATCAGAAGAGGAGATAGAGGAAGCCCCTACTTCATTAATTAAGGAAGTTTTATGTAAAAAACTTTGCAGTGCTTTTTTTAATAGAGATGCGTGTTGCATCAATGTAGTTATGTATGAATTATTTAATGTATTTTTTTTTCACTATTTTAATCATTTAGAGTCGTGTGTAAATTCTGTATTAGTGTATCACGCAACAAGTAAGTGTTCTATTTAAAGTATGTATGTACAGCAAAAGCTAAGTATGTTTTCGAAGGAATTGAAATTAACTGAAGATTATGATGCATCACCCGAGTGCTTTACAAGATTTGAAAAAATTTTACAGAAATCGTCAAATTTCTATCGAAGCTGAAAAACTAGTGGCAGCTGTGGAGTTTAAAAATTACATCCAAGATTTAAAATTTTATATTTGGAATTATTTTCCTATTTTAGTCTTATTTCATATGTTTGATTATATTTTTGTACCGTACAAGAGTTTGTGTGATTATATGAAATTCTTTTAATTTGAAATCAAGTGTTTGTAATTATTTTCTGTTTATTTTTGCGGAGATTATGTGGGCTTTTTTATCCAGCTAATTTTTTTCCCTACCGCCCCAAATAATCAAAAGCATACTGTATTTTACACAACCCCATCAATGTATAATATGTCAATAACAATGGGATTTTTTCATGGAAACAGATTAATCATTTTCCCTTCATTTCTTATGAGAAAAATTACGTAGATGGTATATGTCCTGTTTGATAAAAGTCCAAGGATGTGGAATGGATTCGGGACTTACACCGAAGTAGTAATGTACATAAGTACTTTCTAAATGAAAATTAAGACCAATGTAAACCATACCGCATTTCAACACTGTACATCCACATAATTCAATGATTAAATTTAAATATTATACACATAAAATAAATATCTACCTGCAGGTAATCAATGCAGTCCCGTACAACCAATGGTAAATTTGTGTCATCGTGACATCTCGATCTTTCAACTGCCAAACCAAGTGACACTCCAAAGATAGGTTGTGCAACTGTGAAAATACATATCTACTGTATTTAAAAAAAAACATATGATTTTTTTATAAAACTTACCTGTATATTTCTGTGGACGAAAGAAACAACCGAATGAGTCGATAAAATCGAGTTTTGAGTTTGGTATGCAGGGTTGTTCTTTAGATACATGTCTAGCAAGGAAAAATTTTATGAGTCCGAAAATAAAATAAAATGCGACTATTTTTTAATTTTTTGAAAAAGGACAAATGACATGATTAATTATTTGAAAAATTTAGCAAAAAAACAATGACACTAATCAACTTGGTTCAACTTTCTTGTGCAAAAAACGAAACTACTGGTGCGAAAATTAGATAAAAATGACTAAGATTTTAAAATATATTCGAAATATACAGACGAAATTCACAAATTTTGTTTTGGCTCTCCTGAAAGCCTGCATTTTTTTACTCATTTGGTTGATCCTTTCATCCACGGATTTTTATTATTTTACTTTCCTCTAGGCTTAGCAGATACAAGATTACAAAGTCCTGAGTGTGTGAAAATGTTTAAGGTGTCATTAGGAAAATGAGTTTAATAAAACATAAGAATTAATTAAGATAAATCAGTTAAGATTCTCCCTGAAGAAGTTACGGTCGTAGTGAAACCTGATTGGATTTGACAATAAATATAAGTAGCGTTTAACAAAGTTATTTTTATTTATTTAATTAAGAATTAATTTATAAGTGATAGCAAAATTACAAATTAATGATGTATTTAGAAATTTAATACAAAAATAATACACGTATGTTTATATTCAGTGATACATACCGCCTAAAGTAAAAATTTCTTCAAACGGAACACCAGCTGCTATTGTAGGCTGAGTTTTGCTAGCTTTTTTGTCTTTCTTATCTTTATCCTTCACTTTTTCCTTGTCTTTCTCTTTAACTTTGTCTTTTTCCTTGTCTTTTCCCTTCTCTTTTAATTCCTTAACTTTGATCTTTTCTTCTTTTTCCTGCAATTTCAAAGCCAATTTTCAAGGTTTCAAGATATAATACAAAAATAAATTACATCATTTTAAAAGGAAATAATTGTAGTCATTATTTTATGTTTTAGAACATGAAAAGAGTATTAAAAAATTAATAAATTCTTCGCTTTTATGTGAAATATGGAATGTAGGTGCATAATATACAAAATATATATATGTTTTATGTTATAATAATTTTAACTACATATTTAAGGCAAATTGTGGTGTTGGAAAATGTACACTTTCCTGACAAAATAGCGAAATAAATTGATTTCAACAAAATTTAATAATAATGTAATAAATACTAACCTTTTCTCGCTTTTCTTTTTCCTTTCTGAGCTTTTCTTTTTTCTTTTCCAACATTTCTTTATCTTTCTCCTTCACTTCCTTTTCACAAACCTTTTCTTTGTCACGTGATTTTTCTCTTTTCTCTTTGCTCTTTGAGGGAAATTTGAAAGCTTTTGTCTTTTTGGATTTGGAAGGGCTTCTGTCGATTATAAAACAATATTACAGTTCATTTTTCTTTAAACCAAGTGTGCATTATATTTTTATAAAAAAATTTGGTTCAAAACAATGATTTGGTGAGGCTATTGTATCCGTAATTTTATATAGATGTACTGAGAGATTAATGACACTGATTTTATTATTTTTTTACAAATGGTGTAGAAAGGTATTTTTTATTTATTTTAAAGAACTTAGTCGAGATGACAAGGAAAAATTTAACATTG
Source organism: Agrypnia vestita (assembly GCA_016648135.1). Taxonomy (NCBI): domain Eukaryota; kingdom Metazoa; phylum Arthropoda; class Insecta; order Trichoptera; family Phryganeidae; genus Agrypnia; species Agrypnia vestita. Next base: position 75,189 of record JADDOH010004498.1, read on the forward strand.
GCATAGTAACATCCGATTAATTCAGCTTACTTGACAAAACAACTTGTTCAAAAGCAATTGTCATCAATCAGCAGATATAACTGGTATTCCAAAGTTTACAACCGCATGTTATATAGGCCAGTTAATTAAATTATTTACCTGATATTATTTATAGTACCTATAGTTTTTTTTATAATAATATGTATTTGTACCAAAATTAATACGAATACACATTTGTACAGTAAATGGCTAAGTTTACCCTGTCATTAACATTATTAACCTTATGATGAATTGGTACACGACACTATAAAACTACTAAAATCAACTATAAAAATATTTCTAAATATCTGCATCTAAATTATTAGATGCTACAATGACAAGGGTTTTATTGACTTGCATCAATATCCTTTTAAATTCCGCATGCATAAATGACAACACATACTCAAATAATTATAATGCGCCCATGGAGACTAGGGCAACAAATTGCTTTCAAACAACTTGCAAAGTGTTTTCAGAGCATTGATCAGATCTCTCAGCATTGAAAATTTATCATTCTTAAAATTCCTGTCACATTGGGAATTCAGTGTAGACAGTATACAATAATTGCAATACCTAGATGAGAAAATCAACGGATGAATTTCTTTATGATTTGGGTCAAATTGATAACTTTCAAAAACATAAGTGCGTTCCTAGATTATCAGATACAGAATTAAGCAAGGACCCGGGGTCTATAAATAAATCATAAAATAGTAGCTACCCAAAATCATTTAACATGTCTGTTATCTTTTAGAAACTACTCAATAATGTGTCAGTTAACGAGTTGTTCCTAAAATACACGCAGTAAAAGTCATTCATATCACAAATTAGAATTATAATGTTATTGTAATTAAATTGCATTGCATGAGAACTTTTGGAATTTTTGACAAATATGGTAACTGCATGAATGTTTGCAAATTATACATTTTGCAGTAGAATTCAGTGCACTGATTTTGAAAAATCATAACAATTACATTATAAAGCATTACATTAGCAATTACCCACGGAGTTGCAAATTCTTAAAAAGTTATTGCACTTCAAAGCTTTGTGAAAAACTATTTATTCAACAAAAAATCTAAAATGGTTTGTATATCCTGTACCCTAATAATATCATATATGTAATACTCCTATATTGCTAATGCCCATAAGTGGAGGTGTCATGAACTAAGCGGGGCAGAAAATGCTACATTTATCTCATTGCTGTCACTTGACCTATTGTGCGCAATCGTTGTGATTCTCATTTATCTCGTGTGGCATTGCTGATTGGATATAAATTGGCGCTAATTCTCGGACATGCGCATGAGATTCGAAGTGACACGGGTATAGGTGAGACAAACAAATATTTCTGCACTGTAGTGATTTCGTCTATTTCCAGAACCAGCTAGCAATATAGGAGTATTACATATATGAATAATACAACCTAACCTCACTTGTTAAAAATACATCTATAACTACTTCTTTAATAAATGAAGCCTAATCCACAGCCGTACCACTGTCAATACAATTGATTTGATATAAATGATGATGAACCCATAAATTAGCATGCTCCAAATTTAAGAAAAAAAACTAAGTATACTGAAATTTGACGGCATAATCCAAGATGATGGTCCCGTTGTTCATACAATGAAAATAAGTATTTCACTATATAATTTAACGTCCTGTTAATTTAATCTAACTAAAATAATCGTAATCTAAATTAAACAAACCAAACCTAATAACCTAACCTAACCTCATATATTGCCTATGAAATGTCAAAATATGCAGTGCATTTTTCGGAACTTTAAAGTGTAATATCTTATTTAATACTTACTATTTAAACATAAATTATCTTTCATTTTGTTACTAGCACATTCAATAATATAGTGAAATACTCATTTTCGTTGTATATGCAATGGGACCATTGTCTTGGATTTAGCCAATTTGACAAACTTTTTTCACGCTTTGATTTTACAATTAATGTTATTTTAGTATCATAAAACATCCACATTCGTAACATTTCTATTTGCTCCTCTCGTGGTGCCAATTTCCAATAACACAAATGCCCCAATGTAAAATTCTTGTCCTTACACAATTCATGAAAGCCATTTCAAATTAAACATCATATTTAACATAATATTACAACGTGAAATGTAATCAATCGCTTGTCAAAAATTTAAGATGTAAATCCTTTAACATTTGCGACGTTTTTCGGAATCAATTCACTCAATTCATCGGAAAACTTGACTGCAAAAATCCAGGAAGTTAACGAATTCGCCAATTTAGCATAAGTTTTAAAACAGCATAAACAGTTTTCAGTCATTCATTCAACACTTTTTCGGGTACCGATTCACGCAATGGGTCGGCATTGTCGAAACGAATAAAATTGATGTAATATAATATTACTTTGTTTCTGCATCTTCCTCTGGCGAGCTTTCGCCAGCTAAAGCAGCATATCCTCTGTCTTTTTTCGATTCTTTTTTATCTTTTCGCCTGCCAATCAACAGGTCTTTTTTGCTTGGTTTCTCATGATCCCCATCACTATCTGAAAAAATAAGAAGAAACTTTAAGACAACCACTCCTTGACAAACGGTCACGAACCATTGTTAATCCAAATATAGAATAAGTAGATTAAAATTCAATTACAGAGAATACTTACAATCGCTTTCATTGCTTCTTCGTCCAGATTCCGCATTGTACAGACCAGGAAATCCTTCTTCGGCATCAAAATCCATTTATTCATTAAAATCACATATAATTAAAATACACGCCAATGTTTATAATTTCCGACAAATGACAGACACGATCTTCAGCTGTCAAATGTTTCTTCTTCTTTAATGTAAAATGTCAATTCCATAGACGACACAACAGAGATTTAGGTACCTATCCATCAAATACGAGAACTATTCAAAATTATGAGCATTATCATTACCGTATTATTAAATATACTACTAATAAAATACCATAAACATATTTTATAACAGTACATATATCTTTACAACCACATACATCTATAATTGCGATGTTTTTAGATACACCTTAGTATGTAAATTTATTATATTACACCAAAATAGTTTTTACATGATCATCCCCAATTTTTTGTACCATCCGTATTTATTAAATATATGTAATATGTACTCCTTTATTGCTAGCAGAGTCTGGAAATAGGCGAAATCACTACAGTGCAGAAATATATGTTTGCCTCACCCATACCGAGTCTTATGCGCATGTACGACAATTGAGCGCGCCGATTTACATTTGAAATCCAATCAGGGCCGTCACATGGGATAAATAAGTCACGACGCTTGTCAAGTGACAGCAATAAGATAGAAGTAGCATTTTCTACCCCGCTTAGTCCGTGACACCTCCACTTATGGGCATTAGCGATATAGGAGTATTACGTATACGGTAATTACTAGCTGTTCGTACCCAGCAGCGAATATATTTGTGGAAGGGAGAGGGGACAAGGAGGAAGAGAGAAATATCGTCTATTTTATCTACTGAGTCCTAAAGAATAAATATACGAAATTTGGGTCAGATCGATCGAATGGTAAAGAAATATTTCAGGGGTGGTGACGGGGGAGGGTTACTACTCACCAGGCGCTAAAGTATGCAAAATTAGAGTCAGATAGGTCAAGCGGTACAGATTTTCATGGAAAATATATCAGTTGGAGAGTGTGAGGAAAAAGGGGAGGAAAAAATATCACTTATATTACCGGTAGCGTCGTAAAAAATAAGTGTAAAATTTGAGTCAGATTGGTAGTAAGGCACAGATTGGCATGGAAAATATATCAGGGGGAGGGTGAGGGGAGAAATGCCATTTATGTTACCCGCCGGGTTCTAAAGAATAAGTATGCAAATTTTGGGTTAGACCGGACAAACGGTGTAGATTTGTATAGAGAACAGACAGATATTGAGTTTTATAGGCATAAATATCATTATTTCATAAATCTTCATCCCTCTATCTACTAAATATTAGTAAAAATCAGTTAAGTAGTTCACTGCAATAAAGTATTTTTGCTAGAATTTTAAATATACAGGTGGATTCCTGCCTGAGGCGAAAATATTCATCCATGACCTAATAATTGAATTGAATGAATTTTTCATAATCAATATATGTTACTGTGATGATGGTTCAACTTTTTGCAAAAAATAAGTCAGTATTAGATTTTGAAAAAAAATGCAAACTTTGATAGTGCATATCTTCATAACTACTGACATTAGGTCATGGTTTCTTGAACATTTTCAACTCATTATCGGGGCAGGAATCTACCTGAAAGTTTTTGCTACTAGCTATGAGACACCCTATATATAATGGTATTTATGCCCGCTCTGGTAATCAAGAGTTTACTGTTTTTGATTTTTAATCTTGCTGATATTAAAAGGAAGAATAAATAAAAACTAAGAACAACGTAAGTATATTTTATTGAATAAATACAAATTTATCTACAAATGTGTACTGAAATAATAATATTATGGCCAAATATTAAAAATAATTTATTAAATATTTTCGTAAATTATATAAAATAAGAATATTTGTTTAGTGCCTGTATGAATGGTATCATCGCCTCGAATGCTCAATCAGATTGCAATGATATTTTTATGGAAAAATCTGTAATAAACATCTGAAGATGATTCCCCATATTGTTTTAATAAAAAAATCATTGCATGATGATAACTTCAAATATTATTTGATACTGATCCAAAAAATTGATAAAAGCAATTTTAAATGTCATTATGTTTAAAATGGATATAAAAAAACAATGATTTTTTAACTGATTCTTTCTGATGGTGCTAACCTTATCTGCAATAATTTTTTGGTATTGTTTGATTGCATTATCACATTTCTAACAGAACCGTACACAATATACAGAGCACAATATAGATTGCTTTCTTTACTGTTTTATTCAAACACACTGGTCGTGGTCTTGTAGTGGCCGCTGTATGTTAGCTGTCTAACTACATAAGCAGAGCCCTGCAATGGTAATCGGCGATAATCAACGTCTCGCTTGCTAAATGTTAATGAATCTCTGGTGTATATGTAAATAGCACAACTATCACCCAAAAGTGCAGAATAATCTGTAAAAATGAAATAAATAACAATTAGGATACACTAACAGATGACAGTTTCGGAATTAGAAATACTAATTAGGATACAGTTACTGATGTGAGCAATAACAGTATTTTTTTAGTGAATCTAAAGTAGTCAATTTAGAGATGATAAAGAAACTTAATTTATTAATTTGAGAAAACTAACAAATTTTGTATAAACTACACCGATTGTTTTTAAACGTCTGCCGGATTCGATACTGAACTGTATCTTCGTCAGGCGGATGAATAATTGTGCGTCCGGCCTGATGAAGGTAGACGTTTGAAAACAGTGTGGTTTAAACAAAGTTTGTTAGTTTTGCCAAATTAATAATTATGTCCAACCACAAAGTTAACGCTATACACATAAAAAAAAGATTAATTTAATTATATTTAACATTAACGCTAGACATCCATTTTTCAAATGTGTATGTATTGTGTCATCGGATTGTGATCTTTCAAGACGTGAACAAGACATCAACAAACCTTATATCAGATAAACATTGCACTACCGCATATATTTACATATTCATTGTGAGGAAAAGGGACAACAATACGGGGTGCCGACACTAAAATACACAGAAACACCCGAGAGCAGCTTGTGCTTGTGTATTTTTTGTTCGAATTGTGAATGTTTTATGTTTAATTATGTCAAATTCCTATTGGAATGTTTTCCAATTGGAATTTGAAGGTTTTTATTATTTTATTTGACTTGTATTAAAAGGAATGAATTTTTGATATTCGATATAAGTTACTGTAATGATAGTCTAACGCTTTACAAAAAATAAGTAAATAATATTGAGAAAAAAATACAAACTTTGATGTCGCATATCTCCATGGATATTAGGTCATGATAGCTTGAACATTTTCGACTTATAATCAAGGCAGGAATATAGTCCTGCGAGGTTATTAATGTTTTCCAAATGACCCTGTATATACACATTTTATAAAAAAATATTAAATATATATTATATCTAACCATATATGATATTATGAAAATTCTCGCTATGGGGTTACGCCTCAAGAACACTCCAACTCGGACACTGAAGCTATCCAAAGTAGAGTAAGCTTTTTTCACCCCGCGAGACAAATTCGAATCCCACGGGTTTTCTTGCATGAGTGGGGGGAACCTCGCTTTGACTGAAATAAATCCATCTAAATTTAAATTATATTAAATGGTTAGATGTATAATTAATGCAAAGAATATAAGTATTTCTCAATTATTCACAAGAATATTATACATTTAAATGAGTAAACAAGTATTCACCATCGTCCGTGTCGTTGACGTGAATGATCCGAGGTTGGTTATTTTTCATACTTATAAGGTCTGATCTGTATTTGTTCTGAAAAAAATAAATATTTACACTAGATAATAGTTTTAAATATTTTCTATTTAATTTATTATTTATATTTGATAAATTGTAATTTTTTCCAACATAAGCGATATTGAAATTTTGTTGTTTTCATTTGTGAAAAAAATCGAAATAATTATTTTAGTTTTGTCAAATTTCAAAACAATTTCGAATCACGTGAGGTAAAATGTGTTGATTTATGGTGCGAGGGGCTAAAAAAACATTTTGAATTACGAATTACCGAGGTTTTAGAATTATCGGGGTTTATCTATTTACCATGAAATCCAGATTTTGGGACTTGTGGGTTTGAAAAATTTTGAATTATCTGGGTTCGAATTAATGGGATTTTACTGTATGGATATAAGGTATACAAAGAATATAAAATAAGGAACGGTATGGCAAAATATTACCTTTATTTAGAGTTTTAGTTTTTTCTGAAAAAGTATGTATCAGAAAAAGAAATTCAAACATAAAATGGTTTTATTTTGGTAATCCGTTATATTAAATTGACTACATAAACTAAAGCAATATTATTGTGACAAACAAATAACTTACTTCAGTCTTCTCCAATTGCAGTCTGAGTGCATTTCGATCTGAAGTAACACTCTCCAGGGCAGCTTGCTTGGCTACCATGGCCTGCGTCAGCAAACGCAATCTGTCTTCAACAGTTTCAGACAGGTTCAAGGTGCTGGGACCGGGGTTACTGCATCTACATATATCAAGTATTAGATTGATTAACTTTTCATGACAATTATTAATATTTTGTTATTATCCCAATTATAAGAATTTCTTTTGTCTGTCTGTCTGTCCATCCGTCTGCGTAACTTCGTGTAACGTCCATAACTTTTTAATAGTAATTTTTTTTCGAGAATTTTTTTATAGATTTTATGTTTCTTTTACGAATTTTTTTTATAAAATAAATAAATACTTATTCCTTAGTAACCAACAAGTCAAATTACAGTCACTTTTGCCGGGTTACAGCTAGTAACACGTGTCGTTATAAATAAAGTATTGCAAATAAAATGTTCAAAAATTTACATTTAACAAACTTTGTTTACAAACTACCATAAACAAATTTATATAAACCGTAACAGATTGAATTTATGCTATAATTGTAATTAATGAACTCAATAATTAAAATAAATATTTTCGTTTATTTTATTTTATAACAAACAGACCGTCGAGAGGTCATTATTTTATTGACCATAAAAGATGGTCCCAGAGTGACATTAGAGTACAAAGTATGAATATTTTATGAAAATAATAATCATAGATAGTTAATTAAACACCAAAGAAAATTTACAATTGGAATACACACAAAACATTTGCATATCAGTAAGTATAGAATTAGTCATTTCCGTAAGTGAATTGCAAGCTATTCTCACCAAAAATTAGAACATCGAAAAAATACACTATGGTACAAAAAAATTTACTTGTCAACTGCATAAAACTCGCAGATGTAAAGATAGCGCGAATATAATACAGCTTCAGTAGGGAAATTATCAGTTCAGTGAGACTCTCTTAGAGATTCAAGAAATAAATTGAATGTCCACAAATAAGTAAAATAGGAGAAGCATTGATATGAAGTTGTACACAACAGCAGTAGAAAATAAAAAAATCTGTAAATCTCTAGCTATGGATTATGGCTAGAATTATAATTGTCTTTTCCATAAGATAAGGATTATTTAATTAATATTTATTCCCCAGAATCTTTAGTAATTAATGCACAGCTTTTTGCATGTATGCGCTGCACGCCACTGCTAACAATGCATATTATTACACAAATCGGGAAACCAAATAATTTTTTCACAATTTAATATTTGTGCAAGTAAAATTTTTTTATCTTTGAAGTAAATAAAAATACTACATATTTAGAATTCTGAATACTGTCGTGGTACAAATTATGGAATAAAATTTAAGTGCATATTTATTGTTGTTATACATACTGATAACAATTCCTTTGTTACTAACAAATTTAATAGTGCATAAAAAACCACCGTTAAAACTGTTATGATAAATATTTAATAATGCAAAGAGGTACTTGAGTTTTTAACAATTATTTATCTGGTTGAAAAAGAAGTCAGATCTTTTAAGCTTTTTTCTGAAGTGAGTGTTAAGGCATACCTCAACTGGTGATGGTCACTTTCTCTGGGCTGGCTTTCTCGCAGTTTTGATCGCAGAGAGGAAATTTGTTTGGCAGTTTCGTGTTGCATTGATTTCAATTCCTGAAAAGATAAAACAAATACATAATCATTATCAACTGTATTCATTATTCCTGCCTGCCTTGATATGCGCAAATAGTTTTAGTTTGCGCTAATTACTTGTACTTTACGCATTTAAAATGATTTTTCATTATCAAATTCTTAAATTCTTCTTTTGGTGTGTGTAGTGTAGTTAAAATGTTTAACTGTCTTTTACCGCAGTACTTTTTGATAATAATGTTCACAAGGTTTATTGAACTTTACTATTGTAGCTTTACTGAAATTTGTAATCGTAACATTTAAATCTATACCTACCGAGCAAAAGGGTGGTAATCGCAAATGAATAAATGATTTTACAGCTTTTTTACGTTCTGCTTTTATTAACTTTTACTTCCATTTAAGTGCTGAGAAGCGCCATCGCGCTTCTTCTGCATCCTCTCTAAAATTGTGTGAAGCGTGACGGCGCTGTCACATCAGTGTCTTCGCGTGCGAGTTAGATGGGTAAAAAATATAAACTTGGCGAGTGTCCGCGGGGTTTATATTTTATAAAATTTATAGTTTGTGTGCAGCTATGATTTTTTCCTATTGTACCAATAGAAATTAAAGAAAATGGCTCAGCACTAAAACGGTTAATGTATTTTTTAGGCATAATTTATTTTTAAAGATTCTTACAATCAATAAAATTGCCAATTTGGTACTCCTCCATAACAGAAGTGGTATGATAAAATATTTTAAAGAGGATCATATATTTTTAAAATTGGACTTCCACATTTTCATGGCAAAAGGATACAGACATACACCCATCATGCTTCGTTTCATTCTCTTGGGCTCTGGCTATAATCCTTTTCAAATTCATATAATCATAACTAGAGTTCAAAAGACTCATATTTTTATTATAAAAAAATGTTTTTCGAAAAATAACCGTATTTTGATAAAAAGATTATAAATAATAAAAAAAATCTTTAGGTACAGAAATAAAGGTTTACATACTTTACTGAGACTGTTGACAGTGTGTTCCGCTATCTCCTTTGCGGCCTTCTCTTGCCTGAAGGCCTCCCTGAGTACAGATAGCTGTCGTTCAGTCCCCATTGTCCTCGTTTCCAACTGTTCTATCTCTTTGGACTTTTTCTCACTCTCAGCCTGATATCTTGCAGACTCTGCAGCCAGGTCGGCACGCTCCAATCTATTACATATAAATAGATCAATTTCGATACTAAAATTAAGCATATGATATGAATAATAAATAAATTTATTATAGATCATAAAACGTATAACACTTATTCATTTATCAGTTTTCTTACTTCAATTGATTAATTTGAGTATTGAGGGTTATGACTAAATCGTCGGCAACATTTTCGCTGCCACTTCCGCCCAATTCTTCTATGATTTTCTCCTTCATTAAAAGAGTATTGTTGGCTCTAATTTTGTAATTTTTCCATTCCGACTCTAATACTGAAGCTTCTGATTTGGCTCTTTCCAACTTTTCTTCTAATTCTTTACGTTTGCTCTCAGAATCTTTTAAATCACTTTCCAGTTCAGTTTTAATGGAAATATTTGACATTTC
>JADDOH010004499.1:0-19218 GCA_016648135.1 Agrypnia vestita
AAGTCGCGGTGGTTTGACAGAATTTATTTGGATATGAAATGTTGATACAAGTTACAGTTATGACAATAAAGGTGTACAGTAAATGAGTAATAAAATCGCGAGAGCTTCCGCTCGATTGGTAGCTTCCCGAGAAGTGAAGCTTCGCTCGGGAAGCGCTTTGCCGTAAGAAAGACACGGGGCGAGTGAGATAATCTGCTCTGGAGACTACCGTTTATATAGTTGTCATGGACAAAGGAATCGCGGTGTCTTGCGTGTTGTGGCTTCAATCTGCAGCGTCCGCTGTTTGGGATTGCGATAGCTGTTCGTAGCATTTCTCTTGTTCGCGGCCGTCGCTCCTATTATATTGTCCTACTTTCGATTGTGCTCAGCGCTTTCAGTGAAAAGCGCTCGACCTCTGTATCGAGGCCGTTACCTTCGTACCCCTGCCGTACTCGATTTTAGCATCGGTGGTAACTCATTACACGGGTGTATGTGTCTCGGGCCACCACATTTCTATACTTTTTTGCGCAGTCTAAGCGTGGGGAACGCATTTTTTTAAGTCAAAAGTGGCTTTTTTGATGAGCTCCTCGCATGGAAACCGCTGTCCCGTAGTCTCCCGCGTATAGTATGGACACTAAATTGCAAACCCCTAGCGTGGATAACTTCTGTCCTGTATCTACAGAAATTTTGAATCGATTTAGTAAACAGAATCGCTTCAATAGCCGATCTTCGGCGTAAGGTGTCTTTTCTTTGTTTCCGGTACATTTTTTCGCTGCAGACACGCAGAATCTTTCAATTTTTTTATAAAATTAAGCACTCAAGTCTTACTGCAACCAATCTGTCGTGATATAGCTCTGGAGCTCACTTTTTGCGAAGCTTAAGTTAATATTGAATTCTTTTGTAATAAACTCATTTGCTTAAATTTTGCCATCGTTCACAAATAACAAAAATACAAGATGCTGTTGCTATACTATACAAGGTACAAAAAATACAATATAACATGTTGAATGTTATGACAAAACTGGTCTCAATGGACTCTACGCATGTAGAAGAAAAATAACGGGTGCAAAGAATTAGTTCATAGAATTCATTTACTTACACTTGCATTAATCCATTTTTAAAGGGTGGACATATTTCTGTGCTCGCTACTGTATATCCCTAGTATACCTGTAATACTGATTTTTCTGTATAAGAATTTTATACGTTGATTTATATTATTGTGATTATTTAGACGTTCTTTTCATCAAATTCCGTACACAGAACTCGACAAATTGTCACATTCCATTGCCATAATTGCAATACTAATTATCAATCAAATTCTGTTATACACAGATTATTGGGGACTGGTAATGAATATGGTTGTATGGTTGACATTTTCAACGACAGTCTGGAGAAAGTAATCTTAAACATTGACATTTTCAACGACAGTCTGGAAAAAGTACACTTAAAGAGGTAATGAATATGGTTGTATGGTTGACATTTTCAACGACAGTCTGGTGAAAGTAAACTTGAACATTGACATTTTCAACGACAGTCTGGAAGAAGTACGCTTAAAGAGGTAATGAACATGGTTGTATGGTTGACATTTTCAACGACAGTTTGGTGAAAGTAAACTTAAACATTGACATTTTCAACGACAGTCTGGAAGAAGTACGCTTAAAGAGGCAATACTGCTTTTTTACTGACTTCAACTGTTAATATGTAATGGTGGGTAATATATATTTTTCATACACATTGCTGCTCTGTACTTTATATTTTTAATTTCTATACTCATGTTTTGGTGCTATTCCTGATACTTTTTATATTTTGCTACTTATAACTTATATTGTTTAATGTATTTTCTTTTTAATTTTATGTTATATTTTTTATGTAAAAGCCTACACACATTGCTGCTCTTTACTTTATATTTTTAATTTTTATACTCATGTTTTGGTGCTATACAGATATTGTTTAATGCATGTGCTTTTTGAAATTTATATTTTATTCTTTATGTAAAAGCCTATACCTAATGGGCGTAAACAAATAAATAAATAAATTAAGTATACGTTTTAGAATACTTATATATTGTAAATGCTTATTTATCCCTGTTATCCCTGTTGACTGCTATAACGATAATTTCCCGTCTTACTTTATCCTTAAAAATGTTTTGCGTCTCTTGGTATTCGGGATTCAGTCCATGTTTAGAAATATTCAATTATATAATTTATTAAATTAAATTAAATTTATCGAACCATTGTAGTGGTTTGATAAATTTGTCTCTTAATAAGACTGTGTTTGTCAAACTTAATGTTTAATTTTCTGAATACCCATTTATTACTTCGAAATTGTTTTTCTTTCAATAAAATTGACATTTCTTTTCAAGGTGTATTTGAACAGCTTTTTAATTTTAAAATCGGAATGTTAAAGCTATAAAAATGCATAGACTCGTGCATTGCATTCTACTCAGAGTACTCGCATCGATACACCGTATTTTAAAAGTAGATCTTTTTATCCAAAAAAAATACTCAACAATATGTTGGGATATTTAATATTGTCCTTTTGTCTTCTTTTGGAAGGTTCCGCAAATGCGGGACAAGCGACGAACCCTGCAGGTGCATCGAACTCTTCAGCTGCCAGCTGGAAATCTGCCAGTTCGAGTTCTTCCAGCTCGAGTTTTTCCACCTTGATTTCTACAAGCTCAAGTTCAGCTGGCGCAAGTTCAGCAAGCACAAACTCAAATTCGGCCACGTGGAATCTAGAGGATCCGGAAGTTATTTTGTCGCCAGATACGTAAGATACTTCTACATTTTTTATTTTGTAAATCTTTACATACATGTATGTATAACTCATCTGTACGTGTGCATGTCACTAAGCGCTAAATTATTTGTGTGCGTTCGAGTGGGTCCCTGGATGGCTTAGGTTCACAACTGGACCCTGCAGGTGGCGCTGCATTCGGGTTCTAGGATTCGGTTCTGGGTTCGGGCAGGACAGGTCCGCTGGTTTATTGTACATAACGAGGCGTTGATTATACATTTAAGGGGTTCCACCAATTTACCATTTTCAAAAAGTTAGTTGTTTTACTGTGTCTCATTGCTTGAAACTTTAAAAATAATTTGGTTATCACTCATTCAAAAATTGACTGCGTTATTGCAATCTGCAGCAAGTGTAGTAGCTGAATTTTTAAACGAATGAGCAAAAAATATTTTACGTCTTTTCACTTTTGTTACTTTCTGCATCACGTTGCAATTATTATTAAAGGTTTACGCCACCCTGAGAGCCTGAAACTTGGGTGAGTTTTTACAAGGAGGTGATTACTAATATTGGCACCTATTTAGATATATTTTAAAGTATATTTTTATTTGAAGCATCAATTCCATTCTCCGCCTAATATGCAACATTTTCCTGTGCTCGTTTGTCTGATAGGGTCATATAATTATGTACAAACTAGCCGTACACCCGTGAAAAATCACGGGAATTAATAATAACAACTTGCCTTGCGTGAACGCGCGACGTACGCCGCGCGCTGATTGCGTGTCACTCCCTAATTATCTAAAGTTTTAATTCCATCAATTTACATACTTTACGGCAGACAGACCGACAACGAAATTATTGTATTTGATAAAATATTAAAATGTTGAACATCCTATTCGGACAAAACAGTTTTATGTAAAATTAAGAACAAAAAATTATTTTCTTAAAAAAATATTGTGGGACGTGAGAGGCAAATGAAAACAATAGAAATTAATTTAGTTTAATTTATTACCAAAGAAAGTCCTGGACATGAGTTTAATTGTAGTACGGTTCTTAATGTTACAATCGCTAAATGTCTTCCGTATATTCCACACATGTTATTGAATTGTTCCGTAAAACGCCCTCTCTATTGCTTAGATCGCTACTGTTAAAGTCCGTTCAATATTCGCTCGTAGAAACTATTCGTCCCGGTATTCTTTATTCACTTGCGCTGATCACTTACTAGTATCGCGTGCTGTAATATCACGAATCACTGATCACACTGGTTCGCTCCGTAGTATCACGGAGATGTCGCCTTGTTAACGTCACAAACTATATTGTCAGAGCCCGCATCGCATGACTCCTTATATAGCGAAAATTCCCTCGAAAGGCTTAATTTAGAGGTAACGAGAAACATGTGGAACATTCCAGATTATCCTGACGTGAGTTTTACTGTGAAATAGAACTACAGTCTGAGGTTCCAGTTGACAGCGCCATCGCGTGACATCGTTGTTTATTTTCAGCACTCAGCAGGTACCCACTGTCGCTACACAATCAATTTAAAATATAAAAATAAATATTTAAGATATTTCATTTCCAATTAAGTTCGTGACTTTCTTTTCTATCTTGGACAAACGCGCACCTATGATGAAAATTGCATCTCACTCACGGCTCCAAGGGAATAAAAATGACGAGTTCATTTTTTTTTTTATAAATTTTCCAATTAAGTAGTAGTTTATAGTGTACCTAGTTTAATAAGTGTCGATAAAGAAAACCAATCAGCTCCCTGAAAAAAATTACCCAAGCTCTGGTTCCCAGGTTGGCTTAAATAATTAAGGTTGGTTTAATTTTCAGCAAGGATCCACTGTTCCCACCTTGCTGCGGGCGCGTGATCAAGGCCTGCAACCCTGCTCACACCTTCAGGAGGCACGATGGCTCATGCAATAACCTCGCCCACCCCGAATGGGGGGTGCCTAATTCCATCTACCCCAGACTATTGCCTTCACAATATGCAGATGGTAAGTTTTTAGGATTTTTGTAATGCAGGATCATCGTACCGTAGTCCAAAAAATTGCGAAGGAGATCTATCTCCTTCGCAATCTCTAGATAGGCATTGAAACGATTCGTTCAATTCGAACAGAGGATTTAGGCTTGAAGAGAGTTTACGGGCAGTGACTAGTTGGCAGCTTGATCGATAATGCATCTGATTCAGGCTTTTTTGGCAATACACAACATAACCCTGATTTTTCAGGCTCTCACTCTCCCGACATGGCTCCGTATGATTTTTGTCTATTCACCAAGTTAAAAAGGAATCCGATTTGAATCATTATGTGGAAGGCGACAGCCCAGCCGAACACTATTGCAACGGTGTTTCCAAAATGGAAGTGGTATGTATATTACTAAGGCCCGGTTGTTTCAAGTTCGATCAAAGTAAGCGTAGAGTTTAAATTCAAATTTTTAGTACTTTTTTCAAAAATGGTTTGTTTCAACTCAGATTAAGCGAAATCTGTCAGAGAATTCTGAGCGGAAATTTTAGATTAAACTCTCGGTCAGAAATGCACATGCGCACTGCGCAATGTAATTGACATCTGTCAATAAAAATTTTTGTTATTAATTTTCGACATTTTACATAAGTATCGAAATGTACAATATTATGTATAGTGACACAAGCTTTTCTGACGATCGACTGATCCTACATTATATCCTTAACAGGAGAAGTAATTTACTTAAACCTCGAACAACACTTTTTTGTTAGAAGAAATTGATTTTTCCGCAATTCTCAATGAATTTTACCGCAGGGCATTGTCGACAATATTTTTTTCAAGGTTTCTATTTCACTCGGGTTTTGATAATTTTACATTTATATCGATGAAAGGTGCGTAGGTGACGCATCTGGAATATTGTTTCTTGGACTGAGGATAGGGTCAGCCATTACCAGAGCAATGGCTGACCACAGGCCACATTTTAATCAGCCGAAGAGCACTATAAAAATCAGAAATATATGTGTCATTATATCCAACCAAAATATCAAGTTACGACAAACGGTACTAGGTACCAGATTTGGTAATTGCTATATTGTAGGAGACCGGGACTATGGCCCTCAAACCATATGTACAGCAATTTTTAATGTTACAATGGGCCTGAAGACCCAATTTTAATTGCGGTCCAACAAGAACACCTAGATTATGTCAATCAGAGAGATGTATTGCGACCTCACCGGGAATCGAACCCGGAATTCTCAGTATGCAGAGCCAGTGACATGGCCACTGGACTACGAACTTCGATGTTATTTACCAATGTTGTCGCATAGTTTGGTCATGTGGAACTGATGAGCAAAGAAAGAATGGTAAGGAAAATTGTTTGTCGAAGGCAGCAGAAGCAGAGGACGTCCGCGGAATAATAGTAATAAAACAATATATTCGGTGTATGAAACTCTTTTATTTTATTGTATTTTATATACCTACCTTACATGATCTTGGACTCTCCACTCACCCTTGGTGCGCCTGCGCTCGTGTGGCCCAGACCCCGGAACATATCCTCTGGGATTGTGCTCTGTTGAGGGATGCTAGAGAGGACTTGATTGAAGGTATAAACGGGCCGCTTGAGACAGGTCGGCATCCCACAAATGTCGACCTGGTGAGAAATGAGTCTAACTTTAGACATCTTAAAGACTTTGTTGGAACTTGGGTGTCCCGCTGGGAGATAGATGCTCCGTAGTTTTTCCTGAACCAGTGTTTGAACCGTCGATGATGATTTCTTTGGTCACGAATCTTTTATGTGTTTATTATTTTTTCTTTATGTCTTTTTCCCTCCACGGAGGGGTTGTGTTTTTTACGTCCTGCGCCTTATTTGGGTGATGTATTTTATTTAAATTTTATTATTGGCATTATATTGTATTGTTATTTTTGAAATAAAGATTAATATGCGCGGGACAATGAAGGTTTTGTGCGACCGACTCGCTCGGTTTTCATCTCTGCGTGTTGTATTGATGAAGGCCGAGCGAGGAGGTCGCTTTAGCATAAAATAATGCCAACCAGGCGGCGAAAGTGCTGGGCCGATATGGACGCTTTTGCGCATAGAACGGCTCAGGGTATGTGGTGGGTCCCCTTCATTGCCTTCATACCTACCTATCTTATATTTTATATACCTACCTATTAACAGGAAAATGAATATTTTAATAAAAAAATACAACTTATAATTAAATTAAGCCAGATCTCTTTTGGCATTATGCCTTTCCAAAACAACTTCGTGAATTTTCTGCGCATTCTTTAGATAGTTGGATTTTGACAATATCTATCTGAACCACATATAATTTATTCTACATATCAGTCGTAGGCTTTGGATTCACTTTTCTTATTACCTGCAAACAAATAAAAGGTTATAAACAGAAAAACTAAAAAAATACAATACAGATCAAATAAAAACATATTGTTCTCGTAAACACTAAATAGGTAGGATAACATTTAATTTCATCAATAACTAACCTTCTTGGCGCATTTCATCATATTCTCGAATCGACTTCGAAAATCTGTTGGACAGTACGCATTTAGGCGGGAACAAAGCCACAAAACATTAAATTAGTTGCGTAATGCGGCCCACTAGTCTCCTTTCATCTTCTTGCGGACATCCTCAGTAAAACAGCATTGTTGATTGACGTCATGTATCGAAACATTTACCTGCTGCATAGATAACATAATAATAGCCTGCTGTCAAATGAAATTTAAATTATGTGTTGCCATATGCAAAATTATTTTGGCGTGAATTTGTCTATGATTTTTAGTTTACACAATTGCAACACCCCTAATCCGATTTTGTCAGATTTTTATTTTGAAACAACTAAATTCTGCAAGATTTCGCGTGACCTTGAGGTTAAGCTCAGTTTAACCCAGGATTTCCGCTTACGTTGATCGAACTTGAAACAACTGGGCCTAAGCGAGCCAGACTTATACTATAGTACCAAACCTGAAATATTTTTTGTAGATGTACACTATAGACGGTAAGAAGGTTTGGATATTATGGCATTTGAATTCGGGGGATTTTGGCAGATAATAGGTAATACAGGTAAAAAAAAATAATAGTACGCAAAACATAAAAAAAAAAAATTTAATGTGGTTAACGGGACAATACCAAACACTCATATTAATGGTTTCCAGTAGCTTTTCGCGGGTCACTTCTTCAGACAAACGCTTTGAAGTTCTGTAAAAAATCATCCCATTTACGTTAAAATAACACATCTGAATTTTATATATTTCATTAGGGTCATTATTTTCTAAATTACCTGATACTTTATATTTTAACCACATTTTATGGTATTGTATTACGGGTTATCTACCAAAATTTCCCGAACGCAAATGTTATAATAACCAAACATTCATATCAGCTATAGTGTATATGTACAAGGGGACAACTATTGGAGAAGATTAGAGTAAGTATAGTTTGTATCTATATATGTGTTTCTGCCTATCAAAGGTTCGAATTTAACCACATAATGGTATATTATTAATAAAAAAATCATAATAAATTGAATGTGTTCAATAACTAAAAATGTTTTAACTTTGTCGTTTAATTCAACTAGCAGTTATAAATATTGAACTCAGAATGCACGCCTCTTACTGGCAAAATACCGCTAGCCCGTATCCCGTACGCGGCCGGCGGCAAACATAAAAACTCGTATTTCATCCGACGCAGGCAGAAATGACCTCATTAAATGTTTTTGTTATCAGTTTTGCCATAAGTGCGAATCTCTTTGTATTAATCCCAAAATTTTGTGACATTCGTTTCTTACAATATTTTGTGTAAATTGTCTAAATTATTTTGTCACATTTATAAATATTGATTTATTAATGTAAGAAAAATATACTTTTTCGTTGTGTTCGGATCTAAAAGTGCTTTTATTAGGTATTGTGTGGTGATGGTTTTCTTAATTGCGTTTATATCGGACATTTTCGAGACTATATGCTCTTTTAACAACTTTTTTTTTTACAAAACCATGTATTGACCAGTGGCGTGCAGCGCATACAAGCAAAAAAGCTGTGCATTAGTAAAGATTCTGAGAAACAAATATTAATTAAATAATCCTTATCTAATTTTAAATCAACTCTAGAAAAAGTTGATTTAAAATTCTAGCCGTAATTCGTCCTACGGCTAGAAGTTTTATTTCTGATGTTTCCATTTAACGTGGCGTATCTGTTTTTTTTCGATTTAAAATGACGTAAATGAAAACGTGACGGCTAGAAGTTTTATTTCCGACTTTTATGTGCTTAACTTCATGTCAATTCTTCATTTATTTCGCCAACCAATTTGTTCCACAGATATACTCAAGTCGAGAAAAAACAGTGTATTTTTAATGCTGCGAGTTTTGTGTAATAGCGTCCTACTTCGAAAGGTCCTATGCCAGGCGCACGTCATGCAGAAATGTTATTTTTTACAAATTCCACCCAAAACTTTCTGTGTAAATTTTATGTCTTTTCTATGGTAAATGTAAATACGAATACGACAAATACAATCTGTCATCTGTCATATAATGATATCATAAAATGTTTGACTTATTTTCGTGAAAAGAAACGTATATCTGAAATTAGTATTGTTCCCGATTTATTATATATAAATCGTCTTCGAAATAAATTTAAATTTTTCGCCGTATTAGGTATACCTATATAAAATATTAATTTATTTAGGAAATATTGTTTACAATACTTCTTTGATAGTGCAGTTATTTTTGTGGATTGAAGCTACTCCAAATAGTTCATTATATAGGTATAGTTAAAAAAAAAAATTAAATGTATATACCCTTATAGGTATATGCGTATATATATTTTTTTAATATAGGTATATAGTCGGTCACAGCATAACCTAAGTTTATACCCACTGCACGCCACTGGTATTGACTACCCCTGATATTACAAATTATGAAGAAAAAAAAAAGAAAAAAAAGTACTCAAAATTTTTACATGCCTTTGTAAAATATCCTTCAGCAAAAGTTTTTTTTTCAAATAAGCGTTAGGTGGTAATTAAGATTTAACAATTAATTAATCCTAGAGAAAACAACAGAATATAATATAACTATACACATAGCTTTTATTGACTATCAAAAAGCCCTTGACTCAGTAAGAAAGGTGGGCAATAATCGAAGCACTCCAAAACGCAATAATAGATTCTAGATACTTACGATTAGTAAACTTTATATATGAAAATGCCACTATGATTGCAGACGAGGGCACTAGAACGGAGAAAATAAAAATAGAAAAAGGTGTCGGTTAATGGAAGGGTCTGAAAGAAGCCTATATCCAGCAGTGGAGAGATGAAGGCTGAAGAAGAAGAATTAATTAAGAGCGAATTATTTTGCTGCCCCGGGCGCTAAAACACCTAGTTTCACCCCTGCATGATATGCAATTTATACTATATAGTGCTGGCCCGAACTTTGAATGATATTTTATGTAATTTTTCACGATAAATAAGCGTTTGAAAGCGTTTACATACGTTTTGTGACAGAATGCCACTAAAATAGATTTACTTGCAAATATCTCAAACCATATTTTCTGCGTCAGTAAAAATTAAAACAAGCAAAAAAAATGTTTTTTAGCAAACACAGAGAACAGTTGTTTGCGTTTATGAAACAGTTAATGTAAATATGAGAAAAGTAAATATTCATTTCAATATTACAAATATTTGATGTTAACCGTTGAGTATCAAAATATATTTCACACCTATTGTTTTTTTTTTAGATTTGAATGTATTGTCTACTCTCCTACTCATTTCTACATTTTAAATATTAGGTCCTTACATATGAAATTGGCGTTTTGCCGTACTGGCAAATTTGATCTCAAATATCTTCTATTTGGTTAGGAATTCCAAATCCAAATTTATACAACTATTTACTCATACATTTGTGTTTTGAAAATTATAATTCATTTGTTTTTTCCTCAATTGTTTTTTTCTTTGCGTCACTCAGTTTACAAAATGAAAAACTTGAAATATCGCGTTATTTACGAGTACGAGTTCCACCGTGGCACCAGTGCTGCAGAAACGGCTCGAAGGATTAATGATGTGTATGACGACGGTGCCGCAAAAGAAAACACAGTGCGTTTTTGGTTCCAACGTTTTCGTTCTGGAAATTTCGACCTGCAGAACAAGCCCCGTGGACGGCCGGAGACCAAAGTTGATAATGAAGAATTGAAGGCTATTGTGGAAGCGGATCCATCGCAAACCACATCCGAGTTAGCTGCAGGCTGCGGTGTTAGTGATAAAACTGTTTTAATCCACTTGAAGCAAATTGGTAAGGTGAAAAAGCTTGAAAGGTGGGTACCTCACGAATTGAGTGAAGCAAATCAACAAACGCGCGTTGACTGCTGCGTTGCATTACTCAACCGGCACAATAATGAAGGGATTTTAAATCGAATCATTACCTGTGATGAAAAGTGGATCCTGTACGATAATCGGAAGCGCTCATCGCAATGGCTGAACCCTGCCGAACCAGCCAAACCATGCCCCAAGCGAAAATTGACTCCAAAAAAGTTACTTGTGAGCGTTTGGTGGACTAGTGCTGGTGTCGTTCACTACAGCTTTCTTAAATCTGGCCAGACGATTACGGCAGATGTCTATTGTCAGCAACTGCAAACCATGATGGAAAAGCTAGCTGCTAAACAACCGAGGCTGGTTAATCGCTCTAGGCCACTGCTGCTTCATGATAACGCTAGACCACACACTGCACAACAGACGGCTACCAAATTAGAGGAGCTTCAATTGGAATGTCTAAGACATCCACCGTACTCTCCGGACCTTGCCCCAACAGATTACCATTTTTTTCGAAATTTGGATAACTTCTTGCAAAGGAAAAAATTCAACTCCGATGGGGCAGTCCAAACCGCCTTCAAAGATTTTATTGATTCACGTCCGAATGTTTTTTTAAGTAAAGGGATCGATGAACTACCTATGAGATGGCAAAAGTGCATAGATAGCAATGGTACATACTTTGATTAAATAAATATATTATAATAAAAAAAAATCGGCTTTATGTTCCTCCCATACTAAACGCCAATTTCATATGTAAGGACCTAATATTAGTTTACTATCATAACAAGTACCAATCTGAAACTATTGCATGAGTTTCAAAACAAACCCATTTCCAAATTCATAAGAACAAAATATCTTATTTGTTTCATAAACGTGCCACATGTTTAAAAAGGAAAACGGTGTCGAGATTTTACACGTAAATAAAAGAGGGCTTAGATTAGATAACTTAGAAATACTAGAGATAAAAAAGTGTCTAGAGATAAAAAGGCCAATATAATTAATAACCAAATTAATTTTATTAAGAGCACGTTACTTGACACATTCCCACATCGGCGTCCACTTCTCAATTACTCCCACCATAGCTGTAACCACGCCCCCGTTCAAAAATTGATATGTTTGCTAGAATAGATAATGGATAGTTAGTTTGCGTCCGTCCTAATGACGATACCGAAACCGGTAGATGTAGAGTTACTTGTTAAGTGGTTAATACAAAGTTCTTTAATTAAAATTAATAAAAAATATTTGGCTTCTATCAGGACTCGAACCCAGATATATATCCTTAATCAGTTTACAAATAATATCATCAATCAATCAACCACAATGTGATATAAACAAGGAGTCAATAACTCCATTTGAAAGAGTTCGTTGACTTTAAATATAAACAACTAGCTATGCCTGCGCGGCTTCGCACGCGTAGATTTTTAGTAAACTGTTTGGATCGTCATAGAACTTTCGCGAACCTTCTAGAATTTTCCCTTCCAGAACATTCAAGAAATTTATCGAATGTAAGGAACCTTCTAGACACACCGACACATTCCGCCACCAGTTTAGAACCTTACAGAACTTTCGGGAATTTTCTAGAACCTTCTCCTTCCAGAACTTTCTAGAGCAGGTTTTTCCGAAACCTTCTAGACTCACCGACACAGTCGGCGCGCCTATTTTGAAACAATCTGAAGCATTTGCGGCCTTCCCATAACAAAACAACGAGCTAGAAAGCACATTTTCGTCACCCATTCCCACCCACGTACAGCCACCTCCACCAAACTCGCATATTTTCGATGTGACACCAAGGGCTATCCACCACTATAACCACCGGTGGGTGGTTGTGGCTGGTTGTGGAGAAAACTTGGCGGTTAGGGAAACACGGGTTTCTTTATATATATATATATATATATATGTTAAATCTAAGGCTTTCACGGGTACAATATATGTTAGTTCTAACTACTTTGGGGGTAACCCGCGTCAAATTCTGGTCGTCAGGACCAGTCGTCTGCCGACGTTTCGAACACAAAATCATCATCCAGCGCAAATCGCCTCAGTAGCAAATACCTTGATCACGCGGTCAATAAGGATAGCCGACTCTGATAATATTAAAAACGAATTGAAACATCTTAAAAATGCGCTTCAGTGTAACGGTTTCTCGAATTCCACGATAAATAACGCAATTAAAAGACATTCAAGTAAAAATAATAATAATAAAAATAAATTAATCGAAGCAAAACCACAAGCTACCGCATTCCTACCGTACGTAAAGGGAACTACAGATAAAATAAGTCGATTATTAAATAAATATAATATCCGCACTGTTTTTAGAACATATAATAAAATTTCATCACTTTTAAGAAGTCCGAAGGATAAAATACCTCTAGAATCGCACGGGGTATACGAAATACCATGCGGTGACTGTAACAAAACCTACATAGGAAGGTCAAACCGAAGAATCTCGGCACGCGTCTCTGAACATCGCGTAGATATAAAAAATCGGAAACTAACTTCTTCCCTTGTCCACCACTCTCTAACGGAGAATCATAAAATAGACTTCGACAACTCAAAAGTAGTTGCCAGCCTCAATAATGAAACATTTAGAATCTACAGAGAGGCAATTGAAATAAATAAAAGAAATAATAATATAATGAACAACAGAGACGATAGCATTCGACTTCCGACCGCATGGAGTAACATTCTTAATAATAATAATCAAATTTCTAATACAAATAATATTAATAATAATAAACCAGAAATCACGATGAAAACACCGAAGCAATTAGAAAATCCAACCTTCTCAATATTGTATAATGACGATAATAAAGTAAATATACGGATTACTAGAAGCCGAGCAAAACACATTAACGGCGTCGCTGGAGAAACCCACTCCTCCACAAACACCTGACGCAGAATTTTTCAAACTTTCACTTGACGGTGAGCTCCGGACCCAAACGGTTGTACGCTTTTTGGAGAAGCAGCTCATCGACAAGGCGCCCTGAAGATGAACAGTGAGATCTGTTCGAAACGTCGGCAGACGACTGGTCCTGACGACCAGAATTTGACGCGGGTTACCCCCAAAGTAGTTAGAACTAACATATATATATATATTACGACGTGAAGTTCTGTTGCTCCCAACAGAATTCCTCGTCGCCACCAGCTTCGCTCAGTCGGAGAAGAATCGGACTCACCCCACTTCTACAATTCAAACTCAGGGTACTTCCGGTGTCGTGTACGCTGCACCTCAGCTGTCTCTCACTTTAACTTATTTTAAGTTGCAACAGTTCAATGACTAGGGTAATACAACGAAACATTATTTAGATGAAGGGGAATTTATTCAAATGAATTTTAAACAGAAATTAATAATGCCACAGAAGGTGACAATTTTTTATGAAGTATTTTTGGGAATTTTGCACATTGAAACCCTTTTTTTACAATAAATTGAGGTGAAGATTTAATTTACCACGCCTCGACATCAGCGCTAGCGGCCGCGTCATACAAGGATGGAAAAGACAGTGGAACTAAATACTTTTATACTACTGGGGGTGACGCAGCGCGGGTGTCGGTGCGTGGTAATCACATTCTGCAGATTAATGAACATCTGGGCAAAATTTCTATATCACATTTAAAACAATGAAGCTACAATAGTCTGGCACAAACACCGCTTCCGCAAGTGCTTAGCAATGTTCCTTTTTTCTAAAACAGCTCGACCTGATGCACATGTTCTTGTATTTACGGAGTCAGATAACACGCAGCTCGCTCCAGGCATGATGTGAAATTGATTATTAGAGAGAATTGGAATACCAGGCAAGTCGTGGTCTTCATTTTGCTGGCCTCGCATCTGAAGCAGGATTGCTCCCTTATGGGTCCAGAGAACAACCCCGCCCCGAGGCTTTGGGCTGCCGATGCAGATGATTACCGGAACATCACCTCTGCAGCTGCCCCCCAGGGGTTGCAATGGAATCACCTTTCACTCCATGCTGCGTCACCTGGCCATGGCGCGAAGCGCTCCCGTGGAAAAACCCTCTATTAAGACGAAAGAAATGTCTTTATGTATAATGATTAACAACCAATCATGTAACTTCACATGTTATCTTTATGCCACTTCAAATTGCGTCTCTCGGAATGAGCTTACCTATTAACACGAGGGTTCACAGAAAGGTTCACATCTTGCATGCTGAAGTGTCAGATTTCAAATGCGCCATTTTGTAATATCGTTTCCGCCGTTCGCGACCGCTGTGAAACTATTTGCAGTAGACCAAAGACATTATTTTGTTCCATAGAGTATTTGCGGTTGACAAATCGTAAGTTTACTCCCTTATACTCCAGTATCAGACAGAATCACACGTGTGTTCTCTTAAATTCATTTAAAGAAATATCTTTTATAAACCACTTCTCATTAAAGATCATTAAAACATTCTTTATACAATAGTTAACTTACAACACATAAATAGTTATTTCATTCCAAGCATACGAGCGATCACTGCGGATTCAACGTATCGTATGTTTGGAAGAAACACTGGAACAATCTTACTTGAGTGTCTGCCGTGCCCTGCACCAACAGCAACTTTAATCATAATTACAAGCTTATTAATACAATTAATATTTCAACAGAACCACACAGTGGTTCACAGATGCGGGAGGATGTGTACGTGCGGAGATTTCGAACTGCAACAAAAAGATCAAAACAAATTACATAATCATTTTATAACTTGGTTAATATTAACATCACTTTACCCGAAGCATATCTAAGCCTCACTAAAACAGAACGGCATGCTATATCACGTTCCACACTGACGACACACAGTTCCACACACACGATCTTTACCCATCCAACCGTTGTCGTAATACAATATAAGCGCAAGATTCAGCCATGCGCGCATTGATGCTGGACATTTCCAGCCGCACGATCTGCCTCGCCAGAAAACATTCCACGGACATCGTTTGAAGAAATCATTCTATTGGTTGTCGCGTTCCTTATATCTTGAACCGACAAACAATAACAATACACGATGTCCTCAACAACCAAAAGCTATACTGCATGCCCTTCCCAAGAACAAGCCGCACCGTAGCCACACATAGGATCTGGACGCTGATCGTCCGATTCATGTCACCACAATAACTTCACTCACTACGTATACCGTGCCACTTCGTTTGGCATTGTACACCTAACCATTTCCACTTTGTATACGGCATCTACTCCCTGCTGTACACGACATTTACATATTGTATGCGTGAGATCTGCTTTTCCTCGCACACACTGAAACGAAATCTTACTCGACTACTATAATTATCTACCGCATCCTATCTCCCTCAACAAAAGATGACTTGACACTCTCTCTGAAGCTGACCGTGCATGACTACCTAACAAATAGTATTTCCCATATAATTGACTTTTCTCAAAGCCTTGTATCAAAACTAAAACTATTCAGACCAATTATTAAACCTTATGAAATTGCAATCTTAATCTACTTGGCATGCTTAACTTTTCATTATACTCATTCATTAACATATCTCATCATTATAAGAAGCCATCTCACTATAGATTTTCTCACTAACAAAATCATTTAACTGACACAACCTCCCATACGCTGAACCATAACATTTAAAACTTAACATTAGCAAGTTGTCTGGTCCGTTAAGCTAGAAGAACCTCTTTCAGAATGAAGATGGACCCATAACCTTTCATACAAAAAGAATTTCCCTTAGTTTTTCATCCTCATACAAAAGAAGGCAACGCTCATCCTTGAATGAGACTTCCAACAATCTGGAGGTAGACCCTATACGAGCAGGCTGGAAGAAGTCTCCCACTGACCTTCACTTCTGTATAAAAATAAATAAAACTTGTTCCATATTCTCATCGTTGGATATGCACCATTCATCTACATGAACCTATTACCGAACAGCCTAAGTGCTCAAATCCCCAACCGAACCTTATCTCAGTCTCGTGAACTACGGTTACTGAACCATAAGTGAGTTTAACATTGATGGCTTAGACTCTTAAGCTGCTAACACATAGCCGTGTCTCTGGTGGTTTCGCGCCCACCTTAACACTTGCACTTACAGTGAAAGACTTTCTGAGATCGATGTTTAACCTAGTTTTCACACATTCAATATCGATGCTCACTATATAAGCAACGCCACTATTTCGGTCCGATCTTAAATGATCCGCATACATGACAGGGCAAACACATCCAACAACTCGTTCATCGCTTTTCACCCACAACAACCCCATTAGGAGAACGTCGTACTCCTGAACCAACTGAACTAAGTGCGGGTGAAAGCAAGGACCCGACAGATAAATTTCTTTAGACTCGCATAATCGACCCAAAACGAGTGTTGTTATCTAATCTATTATAACAAAAATTACTTACATCATCACTCGCTAACTATAACTAGGCTCCTTATAACTCCTCTCATACACTGAAATGTGTCGCATGTGGATGGTGCCTCATCCTGACCACCATGCATTTCATCTTACATCCTTATTATCTGCTCCCTACCATTTCACTATATCATTGCCTGCATGAAAGCTTGAACTAATATTTCTTTTTCTTAAGATAAAAAAAACGAAATTCACTCCTACAAATCTAAAGAAAAGTTTAGTTCAATATTCTGAATGATTGAGTACCGCTGGTACCCCTTGCACAAATAAAACAAATTCAAATAAATATTCTTGTTCCGGAATTTATGTCAATTTGCTCTAATTATTCAAACAATTAAACTACAATTTATTAAGAACATTAGACTCCTATGGCCACATTTGCCCATGAAGTCTGCTATACAACAAGCAGAACAGATCAAATTTACAAAAAAAAAATCTCAAGTTGTTCTATCCAGGAACAAAATTATTTTAAGCATTTCTCATCCATTTGTATATAAAATAACTAATCCTCTCATACACGCTAAGATGAAAGAAAAGCTCATCTAACTTATTCCCGGATCTAACCTCTGCATACAGGTCAATGTAGATTTCGTTCAAAATCTCCATCAAGTAAACAGAATTTTAATACTAGTATACAAGATAAAACACTATTAGATTGCTTCAGATATCGATATATCAAACATTTGACTTTTGATCCATTAAAGTTAAAACATGTTCATTGATCTTGGCAAGGACCCTTTGCTTACTACTAATTAAATACTAATGTCTCCGAACAGTATCTAACTAAAAAAAAACGTATTTCACCTTTATAGTTGCCCTATTTTAATTTGAATGAAGTATGAGAGAAAAACAATATTCCACATTTCGCGCTATGTCAAAGTGTTCAACCCCATACACCGCACATTAATTCACTTGGCAATTTATAGACCATATCGCACACAAATTTAGTATGGAAATAAATATAGCAACATCGGTATCTACGAATTTTCGTTTCACATTATTCTTAGATATTCGTCATTGTCTAACGGGACAAATAACCGAACAAAAACGACTCATATATAGATAATACAATACACGCTCCTTTTCCACGTTACGTGTCACCTTATCCTATTTGTAAGGGAACACCACGTGACAGAAAGAGCAAGCATGCACTTCTTTTAGCTCTACAATTTATTATAAAAGGTCATCATGGTTACCCCCCCTCAGCTCGTCTTCCGACTCTTCTCAAAGACAACATCAAGTGCAAATAACCTGACCACCATACAGCTTATTCCTTTATCAATAGATTCTTATTTTCTTAATTTTACATAGGGATGTATTAACCCATATAACATTTTAGCAATTGGTAACATTGTACCACAAACTTGATATCTGGTATCGCCTATGTCCCTCAAAGCAGGCGTCATCACCTAAATTGATCAATGCGACACAGCCGGTAGCAGATATCATCACAGAACAAAAGACATCCTTCTCGTATTTTCACATTGAACCCGAGGTTATTAGAGACGTGCACTGTCCTCCGCCAACCCGTTGACGATTGAGTCCGGAATACTCAAACATCATACTGCTCGATGTGACCGTGCGAGAAAGGCAAAGCAACTTAAAATGTCAGACACATCTCTGCGTCCAAACAACTATTCACCAACTACATACATTCATATAAACTTATTTCGCGTGATAGCGCATATTACACGCTTTTCTTTTTACACCCCAAACGTAGATTGCCAACTAGAACTCTTTCGTATGAACATTATTAATTTATGAGTTCGACTTAAACATTGGTTATAAGAGGAAGAATAAGACCGCCTATCCTCTTATTTTTTTAGAAGCTCATTCAAACCAAATAAAACTCCACCTAAAACTTTCTCATG
>JADDOH010004501.1:0-21964 GCA_016648135.1 Agrypnia vestita
GCGCTCAAATTATAGCATTGGTCCATAAAATAACACTAAAGATTTTTTGTGCATACAGTGCACGTATAAAAGATAACATTGGTGATACATATTTCATGTATCTACTCCTTTTTTATTTCGATTATACGGTAAAAATAAAATAGAAAAAGATTTTTAAAATTGCTCATGATTGTAATATATAAACCAATTGAAAAGCAAGGCGAACCCTACAGTACTTCCAAACACAAAGGTCGTTCGTTTGTTCGTAAGAAAGAAATGAAAACCCGTGTAAGCTCCCCCGACCGCTCCCCAAACAGTGGAAAACAATGGACCGAATCATTTACTGCGACGATTTTATCTCATTCAGAAAAAAGGTGCTCGATTGATGTTGAACAAAGCGAAAACGATGTCAGAAGGGTGATATTGTTCCATTTAAAATATATTCCCTTTAATCTTGTTGTAAAGCACTCGTAAGGTAGGTATATACACAAATTAATATATATGATGAATGATGATATGCGCTTTGTTTTAAATGTACTTTATTAAAAATTTGAGCAACATTTCATGTTAACTTCAACCTTTAAGAGGGTATGAAAAATGATGCTTATGAAATCGGTTGACGTAATGGTAAAAAACAGCGACCGTCATAGTCTAATGGATATAAATCTGGCTTCTCAAACTGAGAATTCCGAGTTCGATTTCCAGTGAAGTCACAATACATCGTGTGATTTTATCATGTCTGGGTGTTTTTGTGATGTGTTTTGCTTAAGTAATTGAGAATCATAATCTGTTTTAGTGTTAGATTATTTTAAAATTAAAGATGTCATATCTTTAGATTGTGTAGTCAGTGTTGTAATTACAGAATTGCGAGGGTGCCTACTTTCTAACAAGACCTTGAAACACTGGTTTTGTTCCCAAAACACTGGCAGATTCAATCGAGCTCAGCTGTCGTAGTGTATAGAGTATCGTGAAATGAGACTCTTTTCCCTACGACATCCTTGTCGTGAAACAAGTAGGCAGTGTCCATTGAGACAAGTCTTTGCGGGCCCTTGCTCCATAAATCTGCCCCTGTGAAGGAGGTACTGACATTTTGCAGGAAAACTAAATCTACCTCACGTGGTTAATAAGGGTGGATGGTGGTAGACAATGAATGGAATGGCGATGGTGGTAATGAAAGGTGGGGGATAAGGAGCGGGAAGAGAAAAAGCGGTTCGTATTTCCAAATTGATTTTGGGTAATTAAAAAAACACGTGTTGTTATAACAGTAATTACGTTTTCATATCAGGTACCTGTAACAAGTACAAAAATCTCTCTGCCATCTATCTAAGTAAACAACACCCTGACTTATTCACTAATATCTATTCTGTACTGGTCTGGGTATCTAGACTGCTATCCGGAAACACTAGACTCTAGAGGAGGCCAAGACCAGAGGTTGTAGAGCCAAGAGTGATGAGTGATTGGTTTGGGTACATTTTCATAGTTTGAGGAGAACATTTTACATTTTTGTTTCTATGTGTTACTAATAATTTTTTTGTTAAAATGCGTATTTTAATAAAAAAATTACTCACTTTTCAAACACATTTCCAATCGGTTAGCAAACTATAGGGTGGGGCAGAGCAACTTGCTTGTTTAGTAATTCAATTAAAAAAACTAATGCAGATATATAATATCGAATTATTTTAACAACATTAAAATTTTATTTTTACACTATTTTAAAGACGACATCAGGCAAATGGCGTTCATTTTTCTGAATACACTGCTTTAATTGAACTCCGAAGTTTCGTTCAACTTTTTCCCGCTAATCAACGGGTATGTTGACGACAGCTTGACGATTGTTGTTCTTCAGGTGAAACAGAGTCCTAGAACGATCGTTGAAGCGAGTAATTTTAGATAGCCCTATAAAAATAGTCGCAGGAAGCTAAATCAGGAAAATAAATATTGAAACAGATGATTGAGCGACGGTTAGAGAAGTGTGCCTCGCGAACGCGCGCTCCAACCTTCGTCCACTCCATGATGCTCGCTAAACCAAGCGGAGCTACAACTTGACGCCCCGCCATTTCTAATGTGCCTACCCCCACCCTCCTCGGAGCAAACATCGTTTTAGTGCGCCCAATTCAAATAAGCAAGTTGCTCTTTTGATCTATTTAATTACACCCTGTAATTAAATAGATCAAAAAATGAAAATAAGGTTCTTCAATTTTTCCAAGAACAGTTTTTCTGAAAGAAGGTTAGTATGTAGTGACATATTAAATAAGTTAAATAAATAAAAAATTACTTTGTTTTCACCACTTTAATAGATGAAATATCAATATGTTTCGAGAACTATAAGTTTTATTTTTATTTTTGAAGATTTAATATTATTATTTTAAAAGAAGATAAGTGAATTCGATCTTGAAAGAAATTGTAAACCAATAATTTAATGCTGTTTAAAGCTAGAGATTTTATGTTCAATCCCCTGGGCACGTAGCTCCAACGCTAAGAAGATTATATTTTACCATCATCATTAAAGGCTATAAAATGGCGCAATATTTATTGAAACACATTTTCACAGAGGTAAGCAGAGAAGAAGTCTACACTCGTTCCAGTCCAAGCCACGTTTATATTTTAGGGAATCTAGAGATTTAAACTCATTAATACTCTCTCAGAGGAATTTATAGAATACGTTTTACGTTAACCAAATATTTCTGCATAATGAGAACAGTATTTAAATACCTTTACGCTTTCTACAATAATAATTGTGATTTTAGCCACAATTCATAGATATTTAAATGTATTTTACGGCTTGAAATCAATTTAATCGATAAAGTACTGTTCATGTTTATATTACAATTATCAATATACACATATGTATTATAATTTATATAAATTAACTTTGTAAACACCACTTATTTATTGAAAAAATTCAACATGTTTCGAAGCCAATGGCTAATAATAAAATTGATTTTAACATATTTCGTAAAGATACATATACAGATATATTTATACACAATTCATCTAACCATCCATATTCTCAAAAATTGTCAACTTTTCACTCAATGTTAAACAGATTAATTAATATTCCATTATCCATTGATAATATTAATATTGAATTAAAAATTATTAAACAGATCGCGTTTAATAATGGTTATGATAAAAAATTAATTGATATTATGTTAAATAAATGTAATATAATGTAAAATTTATAAATATATTGAAATGCCGCTTTCAAGGAAAATAATACAACATTACAGCTCTCATCATCCTAGAAGAAATATAGGAAAGGAATGTCTTAAATGAACTGTAATAATTATTAATTTTAAATGCTATATTATAAAAACGTAAAAAATACACATCTCATAATTTGTCTACCGCTGGCACTCAAATTTAGATCTCCACGTTTCCGGTCAGCTACCCTCAGCTTATAATCGTTGGTAAAGGGGTTAATTGTTATTACATAAACCGGAAATTGTAGTACCTGTGTCGGAGTTGCACTGATAATCAGTTTTTTTCACTTAAAAAATGTTGGCTTAGCATTCTTAATATTTTGCTTAATATTTTTAGCATTAATTAAATTAGCACTATACACCCTTTTAGTTTCATTTCAAATTTACATATAAAAAGAAAACGTTACAGACAATTTTTGTTCATTATTTTAGTTATATTTTTTTAAAGTTTTTCTGTCAACGATGTAGCTGTCCATACGGTTTGAGATGTCAGAATGATTCATTCATAGGGTGAGTCAGTAATATTCTATTACTCTTCTCGTTGTGTTCGAGGCACCATTGTTCCGAGGTTTTATTTGCAAGAATGGAGCTGAAGATGCCATTAAAGGAATTTATTAGTCATTACTCGTTGTTTAATCTCGCTTAATTGTTTTCTCTTCTTTGAATATGTTTCCTAACTCTTTGCGTACCAAACAACGATATAAAGGATGTATAGATATATATGTTCATACATCTAATAAATAACATAACATTGGTGATATTTTTCAGTGACATGCTACAAGAGGTGCGACAGTTATTATTACTTTCTTTTATATCCCAGGCAAATATTTTAATCCAAGATAGATTAAGAAATGTATTACAAAGGTTAAAAAATGGGCTGTGAATAAATATTATTATATATAGTGAATTTATCTTAAAATTTTTTGTAAAATAATATTTTTATTCTTACAGTTCTGTCAAAAAGAAACATTAAAAAATATTTTAACGAAATGGTAAACAGAGGGAATTGAGCACTGTCCGAATCCCTTGTAATATGCTACTTTGAAAAAAACAGTATGGAATGCTCTAGAACTCTAAAATACCTTACAGCACTCTGGGAGTATTACAACATTCAGGAGACGTCTGGAACAGTCCGGAAGCGAGGAAAACCTCTCAAACACTAGAAATGTAATGAATGTATTCGAATATTCGAAAAACCAATGTGTTTTGTATACAAAGCAGGTCCAGTGCCGTGGCGGTTCATGTTTGTTTTGACGTTTCTACCGGTGGGAAGTTGGCGAGGGAGCGGTAAGCCACAATGTAGCCAGTCGCGGATAAACGAGTGAAAACTACTTACGTGCGATAGTTTAATGGAGTTTTCTCAAAAGCGTTAACAAGCGATAGTAAAGTGTTCATAGACGAGTGATAAATTGCGAAATAGTGTGAATTCGAGATGAGTGTTTAAATTTAATTCCTATCCAGTGACTTTGTGAATTAATTATAACAATAAATAAATCGTAAATTAATTTACAGTGTTTACCTCCACAGCCGCATCCCGTGACAATATAATTAGTTTTCGTTTATAAGAGTTCATTTTATTACAGTAGCCGGCAAACATCTTGAAATTCTACGGCGTAGTGGGGGGAAGTTTGCGCATCTACCTTTCCACCAAAGAGACCCAAATTTCGTCTTCTGCGCATTCCCCCACCACGTCAAAGAATTTCAAGAAGTTTGCCGGCAACTGTAGTTTTATATTAAGACACTTGTCTGTATCACCATAGATGTTTTTAATGAGACAGGCATAGTACAATATATTCAAAGTTGTACACTATCAAATAAAAGAAAGATAAAATAGAAATTTTACTCATTAAAGACAAATTGTGGGATATAAAAGCAAAGGCAGCAATATCCAAAAAAATAAAAATAAATGTTTTGAATGCAGTCACCGATGATTACTAATATACTGAATTCTAGACTTGATGTATCTATCCCTTCCAAAATTATGTTTCCTATAAATTTATAGGATATGTTTCCTGATCTTGAATTAAGTAGATTATAAATTAGTATTCTTAAATGACCCCATTAATTTTTTATTGGATATTGCAGCCTTTGCTTTTATATCCTACACTTATAAATGTTGTAAAATGTCGCTTTTGCTTTCAATGATCGCTTCGCTTATTAATTTTTGAGAAATGTTGGACTTCCAATGTGCGTGCTAGATCTACAAACTCTAATATAGTTGATGCTCAAATAATTTAATTTTCCATAAAACTTAATCATTTTGCTAAGCGCTGTGGATCTGCGGCTCGAGGTGTCTGTGCCGGAAGGTATGTAAAGAGGCACGCTGGAATGTACAGATATCTCTTCATACCTGTAAATAATATGAAATGCCTGCATATTTATCCCAATCTCTTGGCTCGGGTTCCGTTGAACGTGGACTTGCATACTTAACGGAAAATTTACAAGAAATTGAAATTAAGTTCACATCATACACACATTTCATCTAAACATAATCACACTTTCACCATCCAGTTTGTCATTGTTTTAATGCTAAAGCAGTTTCATCGCTACACCGCTGACGAAGCAAAAGCGCTCATGCGACGTGGCGAGGAAACTGCACTAACCACTTCACTGTCTCTGGGGTGCGTTATGAAAACAATTAATTTAAAGATAATAGCAATACATAAAATAAAATGACAAGTAAATAACAAAATACGACCAAAAGCAGAGAAATATAAAAGAAAGGAAATAAGAAAGCATAGATATCAGTAGAGCAAAATAAAATAAAATATAAGAGATACAACGAAATACATATTATGTACATATCATTAAAAATATTAAAAATGTAATAAAAAATAGAATAAAAATATGTATACATAAAAATATAAATAAAAGAAAATGCAAACACTCCCAATTGGAAAAATGAAAATAAAACGATTCGCCAGTCCGGAAAATCACTGCCGGTAGGAATCAAATCTCGAAACAAAAAAGAAAGGAAAAGTAAAAAAAGCAAAATAAATCAGGGAAACAAATATTAAAATCAAAACCAAGGTAAACCAAATAAAAAAATAAAAAAAATAAAAACCAGATAAGTAAGGGAACCGAGAGAAAAATGAAATGAGCACAGCAGTCACCCTCCAAGGGGAGACTCTCTGAGAATTTCCCAACGTGAGACCCACACTCGAATGAAAGCCTAAAATGGGACAGATTGTCTACATCGATGAACTACATGAAGTTAGTTGCTTCGTTGTTGTTCGTGTAGAACTTCAAAACTGAACTACTATAAAATTGTGCGTGTAGCTAAAAATTATCGCTGACGGGAGTGGGACAGGGGGGGGGGGAAAGAAACTGCAAATTTTCTTGTTGGTTGAAGTGAACTAAAATTTTTATTCGTTCGAAACAGTGAACAGTTCAAAATGAAAAAAAAAAAAGAAATGGTGAACAGTTCAAGATATTTGAATTGAATAGAGACGGGTCGTTCATGAACTACCCGTCTCTACTTCACTGGGAGTCACACTCCATGGCGATTTGAGTTTGATGTTTGAAGGATTGAAGCAGTCGTTAATATAATAATTAAACACGTGTGATGTGGAGTAAAATACAGTACCTCCTTAATTGTAGTACTTGGTACAGAGTGGACCCATCGCTAGTATGTCATGTTAGCATCTCTCTTAAATTACTTTCGTATCGGATTTCAAGATAGCTTAATTATATCTTCGGAAACTCTATTAACCTGAAATTGGAGGTTATACATTGATAATGTTTTTAAGATTTGAAACCTTTGTACTTCACGGTCAGTAAATATTTTTTCAGTACAACATTGCGTGATAACTACTTTTGTAATTTTATCGTTGGTAGGTAGAAAATACTTTTGTAATATTATCATTTTTAAATGTTTCAAAATTGTTAACGGTAGATTCATTTTAAAGTGCCGCAGATAGGCGACGACCTTAATCAATACTATTTTATTATAAGTACAATATTATATTATACCTACACAATTTCAGAATAAATATCGAGTGATTTACACTCAGTACCGTCATGATTATGTATATATGTAAACACGGCGTGTATCTGTGCTGTATGTATTAAATTATAATTTAACTCATAAAAGTAACATAGTTTATGTTTTTCACTCAGTTTAATGATCATCATGAATAATCTCTATAACGTTAACGCCAAATCGATCTATAATTTATTATATTTATTTTGTATGAAAATATTTTTTTTTTTGTTTCTTAGCATTATACTTTTTATAGTTAGGTACTTAATATGTATTATTAAATGATTTTTTTAGGTATCATGTAGACACTGAATTTGAAAAATAAGTTTTTGTACCTATTTACAGAGACGTAAAAGGAAATATTTTCATTTTCGAGTTGAAAGTTGAAAAATTGAAAAAACTGAATTTGTAAAAATTGTAAGATGTTAATTTGGATGATGGATAAAATTTGTATTCACTGTGGTAACGAGCATGAGACATTTGTTTGTTCACTTCTTTTCTGAAACTACTTGAGTACGAAATTTTATTTACTATAAGATATTTACGAATCAAAAACTCGAAGGTGGATACAATAAGAGCATATAAATCATTATTTTAATAGTTTGGATCGAGACTTGTAAAGTTTATGAAAAGTATTTATAAATGAATTATTCTAATTAAAAAACATGACCTGAATTGGTAAACAGAAAATTCCCAATGTGAAATGGTGGTTTAAACAGTGAAGTTGAATTAAAATAAACACGTAATGAGGTGTCTCAAAAGTGTAATGTTGCGTGGTACAGGTAAAAAACCTCAGCCAAAACGATCACCATCTCTCCTGCCATCTGTTCATGATGGGATTTAATACTCCGACTAAATTGACTGACAAAATACATGTGACCAATCCCCGTGGCATATCAGGTGGACAAATGGACGGGAAAGAACGTTTAGGGAGAACTGTTTCCCTGGATGTCTAAGGGATGTCAAACACGAAATAAAACTTTCATCCACTCAAAAACCTATAAGCCTAGGTATTAGTTATTCCTAGGAAACACATTGCCTAGGAATAAAACGATAATGAGAATTTTAAAAAGAAACCCGCTCAAAAGTCGATCGCGTCAGATAGCAGACATGTGGTTAGATTGCAAGTGTCGGACTGGAGAGATTTGGATCGAGAATGGGATACCTGAAGAAGGATTGTGTTTCTTGGTGGTGATGGTAGTTGGTTTTAATAGTCCGTGGTACTATGGAGTATATCAATCCTGGGCTGGGCTTTCCTTCTGTGCTACTCCCGGGACCGGGAGATTTTCTGCAGAGCCGCAATTTCTCTTGCAATTCGTGGTCGATAAATTAAATAAAATAAACGACAAGATACTGTAAGTAGATTTAACCTTCCGTTTAATGTTCAACGTGACTTCTGTCCAGTCACGAATTATCCAATTTTCTAGAACTGAGTAATATGTCAGGCACTGAGAGACAATTGAATTCATACAGCAGTACTTAAAATAGTAATGCCATAATGGTTAATGTATAAAAAATCGCTGGAGTACGATTTAACAAACAAAATAAAATCTAAGAAGCAGTGGGGCATGACATGTAATATTCCTTTAAAAATTCCTTTACACTCTCATATATTTATTATCATTTTCTTATATCTGTTAATATTTCCAAATAAACAAATAAAAAAATACACTAAAATATCGGCAGATCACATTTCTCCTTCAATAAGAGCAAAACGATTTCGTGTTGATATTATTAATATGAATAAATAATCAAGGCTGGACATTCAGTGCAAATGCATTTTTTTTTCGAAATTGTTGGTTTTTATTATTCATTTATATCAGAACGTATATACTGGACTACAATTTTTTTAGGACGCAGAATATGCTTTCTTTCTAGTATAAAGCTGGCATTATGATGACAAAACTGTACTAAAATAATTAAGAAAGGTTCAATATTAATAATGTTTAATATTTTTAAATTTGCAACAAATTTCTATGTTTTTAATGATTTTAAAACGCTTTTTATTCATATAAAGACACGATTTTAAACAATATTTTTTATTTATACACGTATTTTGAGTGTCCAACAGCTATATAAATGTGAGTTTTTTTTAAAAACATATTAATTACTATTTAAAAATGAAAATTCCAAAATATATGTCAACAAATGATGCAGTTTTAAAAACAGATGGAACAAAAACGCCGAAATATGCATTTGCAGTCCAGCCTTTATAAGGATATACCTACTTTGTTTTCATTATAATTTTGAAAACAAATTATCAACTATACTCATTTCAAATGTCCGTCTATCTTTCCGTGTCTCGCTGGAATTAGGCTGGAATTACAAAAACAACACTGACGACGACTAGCCGCTAATGAGGCTCGGGTACCGGAGTGTGACACACTAATCAGCGCGCTGCTCGGGTTACACGCGAGGGTCTTTATTAATTATTATTATGTCCCGTGATTTTTCATGGATTTATGGCTAATATTATTATTATTTATATTAGATAACAAATCATTAAAGGTAGAGAGGGTAAAAAGTAATTGAGAAATTTATGAAAAAATATAGGACGTATTAGACACACCTTATTTAATTGTTTTTATCAGACAATAATATAAGCAAATAGAAGGAAGATGATATATTCTTTAAAATAAAATAACAGAAGCAAACCACGCTATTCAAACGAAGCATGTTTTCGCATTGTAACGCTTAACTTAAAAAATGCTTAGCAAGCGTTCCACCTTCACACCGCGGCCGATGCCAACACGGCGAAAAATGTTCTTAACTATATTCTTAAAAATAATTATATTCATGCAGCGGGGCAGTTTTGTTTTCAAATATAAAAGTATGCATGTAGAATACTGCTTGTATTTATTACTCTTCAAAATATTGAATTATTAATATCGTTGGGTTCTTAAATTATAATTGTGATTGTTTGAAATATTATATCAGCACGATTTACACCGGTCTGGTGTGCTCATAAATTGGAAGCATGTAGGTTAACCGCAAAATCAACTATTAAATGGATGGTGTTTTGCACTTCCCCATCAAGCGTTAAATCAGACTTCAGGGGAATGTGAGACATTTCTAAATGTAGTGACATGTATTTTTTTCTTAGAATAACTAATACCTTATGTTCATTATTAAAAAAAACAACAATAATCTAATTTCTCCAATATTAAGATTGAAAAGAAGAATGATAAATAATTTAGTAATCGTCTTTTATACGTATGTAATGGATGTATTCGCATGCAATATCCCAATTATTATAGTTTCAATTAAAATAAAACACAAATTACTTTGTTTTCACCACTATATTAGATTAAAAAATCTACATGTTTCGAGAACAATGTTCTCTTCATCAGGATTATTGTACACAATAATCCTGATGAAGAGAACATTGTTCTCGAAACACGTAGATTTTTTAATCTAATATAGTGGTGAAAACAAAGTAATTTGTGTTTTATTTTAATAATAATGTCCCCACAAAGTTCAAGCCTTCATACAGAAGAAGAAAAAATATTCTTCGAACAGTTATTATATTTTATATCGAACAGTTAGAATATAATATTTTATATGGTAACATCAAATATACAAGTAGC
Organism: Agrypnia vestita; assembly: GCA_016648135.1. Taxonomy (NCBI): domain Eukaryota; kingdom Metazoa; phylum Arthropoda; class Insecta; order Trichoptera; family Phryganeidae; genus Agrypnia; species Agrypnia vestita. The sequence continues at coordinate 10,752 of JADDOH010004501.1, forward strand.
GCCCTCTATATCCGTTGTGTATGTAACCTGTGATTTTTGAATAAAGCATTCGCTTATTGGCACATAAACTATCAAGTTGTTTAATTTCATTTTAACAGGTTATGGGCCCAGACAGACCCAACATTTAGCTTAAAAAAGTATTTGTGAAAGTTTTAGGTAGCTTAGCGTAGACGTGCTGAAGTGAAGGATATTTTCTAACTGGTTACGAGCGAAATTAACAGAAATGGCTTCAAATTCATTCCTGACCAACGTACCGAAGTTGAAAGGGCGTGAGAACTATCACGAATGGGCGTTTGCAGCGGAGAATTTGCTGGTTTTAGAGGGCATGGCAGAGTGTATCAAGCAAGAAAGCCCGAAAACTGCAACCGCAGAAGATGCAAAAGCAAAAGCTAAGTTAATTTTAACCATAGATCCGTCACTATACGTCCACATAAGAGAAGCTTCAAGCGCAAGAGATTTGTGGCAGAAATTGAAGTCTATGTTTGATGATTCTGGATTCTCCCGCAGAATTACTCTGTTGCGTAATTTAATATCAATACGTCTTGATGATTGTGATTCGATGACTGATTATGTTACGCAAATAATTGAGACAGCCCAGAAATTATCAGGAACGGGTTTTTCCGTGAATAACGAGTGGATCGGCTGTTTATTGCTGGCAGGTTTACCTGAAAAATACTTTCCAATGATAATGGCCATAGAACATTCTGGAATCGCCATTACGGCTGACGTTGTCAAGACAAAGCTGATTGACTTGGCAGGTAACAATTTCGATTCCGGAAATGCATTTTTAAGCAGAGGGCAGCGCAATCGCCAGCAGTATTCTAAAGTTGGCAGCCATGGCAAGAATGACAACTCAAGGCAACATGGCGTCGCGGTGAGCTGTCAGTGACCGGATCGAGTATAAACAAATCGAATAAGATGATGAACGTGAAATGTTATCGGTGCAAATCATTTGGACACTTTAAATCTCAGTGTAAACAGCAAGTAAAGAAGACAAACGCGTTCTCCGCAGTTTTCTTGAGTGGAAATTATAGTAAACAAGATTTTTACTTGGATAGTGGCGCGAGTGCCCATATGACGACGGATGTAAATATGTTACAGAATGTTTTTAATTCACCAAGCATCAAGGAGATAATAGCAGCAAATCAAAGTGCTATGCCAGTGTTGTGCTCGGGTGATGTGGACATTATAACCGTCACTCCAAATTGCAAGTTTGAGGTTACTTTAAAAGACGTTTTATGTGTACCTAACCTCACCACGAACTTGATATCAGTGAGTCAGCTTATCAAAAACGGCAATAGAGTAGAGTTCAAGGAAAAGTGCTGTAATATTTACAACAAAGAGAACAGTTTGGTGGCTGTGGCAAATCAGACAGATGGTGTTTACAAGTTGGTCATGGAACGTAAACAATGTTTGTTTACATCTCCTTCTTCAGCGGCTAGCAGTGAAGTATGGCATAGGAGATTGGGCCACTTGAATATGAATGATCTGAATGAAATGCAGGATGGAACAGTCACAGGAATATCATGCACGGATAAGCCAGTGATCAACAAAAATACATGCACAGTTTGTTGTGAAGGGAAGCAATCACGCTTACCATTCGGTCATGTGGGAACAAGGAGCTGTAAAAAACTGGAAGTCATCCATAGCGATGTGTGTGGACCGATGGAGTCATATTCGATTGGTGGAGCAAGGTATTTCCTTATATTTGTCGACGATTATACGCGTATGGCTTTTGTTTATTTTCTTAAAGCAAAAAGTGAAGTATTCAAGTACTTTAAGGAATTTAAGTTAATGGTAGAAAACCAACAAAGCAGAAAAATTAAAATGTTTAGGACAGATAATGGCTTAGAGTTTTGTAGCAATGAGTTTGAGAACTATTTGAAGAATGCAGGCATTATCCATCAAAAGACCAATGCTTACACTCCGGAACAGAATGGTATGTGTGAACGCATTAATCGAACCATTGTTGAGCGAGCTCGTTGTTTATTATGTGATGCAGGATTAAACAAAAAGTTTTGGGCAGAGGCAACAAATACTGCTGTCTATCTAAGAAACAGGTCAGTTGCATCAGGATTAAATAAAAAAACTCCTTATGAGCTCTGGACGGATACAAAACCAGATTTAAGTCATGTCAGAATATTTGGTAGTCAGGTAATGGTACATATACCTAAAGAAAAGCGGCTTAAGTGGGATGCTAAGTCGAAGAAGCATATTCTAGTTGGATTTGCTGATAATATTAAAGGCTACCGTGTGTATGATCCTACTAAGAGATATATTACTACCAGTAGAGATGTAATAATCCACGAGAATATAGAAAGAAACCGCACAATGGATGAGACCGCAACAGTTTCAGTTGGGGATATTATCCATGCAGATGAGTCAGGCAGAAATTATGATAAAGAAATAAAAGATGAATCTATTTCTTGTCCTATAGATCTGAATATTTCTTCAGGTTCAGAGTATGTGAACGCCTTAACTGATTTGGATTCTACATTGCAGCAATCTCTAAATCTTGGAGAAATGGACGAAGAACCAGTACCAGAGGAACCAGTAATCAGCAAACGTGTGAGGAAGCAGCCAGAACGTTATGGCTTTACAAACCTATGTACGACGTCGAGTCCAGGAGTCACAAATGATCCCATCAGCGTCCGAGAAGCTCTGGAGAGTCCGGATAGAGAAGAATGGATAGAGGCGATGAAGGATGAGCTGCAGTCGTTTGAAGAAAATGATGCATGGTTTCCGGTGGACGAATTACCTTCTAGTAAAACTCTAGTGCAGAGCAAGTGGGTGTTTAAAAAGAAAATCAATAGTGATAATAGTGTGCGGTACAGAGCTCGGTTAGTGGCAAAAGGCTTTATGCAGAAGCCTGGTATTGACTATGAAGAGACTTTTTCTCCTGTTGTAAGGCATTCTACTCTTAAATTGTTATTTGCATTGTCTGTACAGTTAAACCTTGATGTCACTCATTTAGATGTTAAAACAGCTTTTTTAAATGGCTGTCTTAAAGAAGATATTTATATGTACCAGCCAGAAATAAATTATGACGTTAATAAGCAAAGGATAATTGTTAAATTAAATAAAGCAATTTATGGGTTAAAGCAATCGTCTAGGTCATGGTATGAAAGAGTTGAGCAATGCTTATGTGAGGTAGGTTTTAAAAAGAGTCTTTTAGAGCCTTGTATTTTTACAAAAATGAATGATAATGTAAAAATTATCATAGCCTTATATGTTGATGATTTTTTTATTTTTTCTAGTAATAACAATAAAGCAGAGACTGAAAACTTAATATCTGTGTTGAGTTCTAAATTTAAAATTAAAAATTTAGGGCAGGTTCAACAATGCTTAGGCATGAGAGTTAAGATAAATAGAGAATCAAATGTTGTTATTTTGGATCAGGAACAATATATAGAGCAGTTACTAAATAAATTTAATATGTTAAATTGTAAAGTTGCTAGTACTCCTATGGAATGCAAGTTAAATATTGAGAAGTCTGAGATTTGTGATCATGACACTCCATATCAACAATTAATTGGAAGCCTGACGTACTTATCAGTTCTCACAAGACCAGACATATCTTTTTGTGTTAGTTTTCTTAGTCAATTTAATAAATGTCATTCAAATGTTCATTGGAATTATGCAAAAAGAGTACTGAGATACCTAAAGAAAACAAAAAAATATTGTCTTAAGTATGAAAAGGAAAAAGCTGAACTTGTAGGTTTTGTTGATGCCGATTGGGCAAGTAATGTAGTAGATCGTAAATCATACACAGGATTTTGTTTTGTGATGTCAGGCTCACCAATCTCTTGGGAGAGCAAGAAGCAAAAAACAGTGGCATTATCTAGCATGGAAGCGGAGTATATGTCTATAGCTGAAGCGTGTAAAGAAGCTATATACTTAAGATCTTTATTAAGTGAACTGACAGGCAATTTATCTACTGTGCGTTTGTATAATGATAGCCAGAGTGCGCAGAAGTTGGTGGCAAATTTTAAGTGTCATAGAAAAAGTAAACATATTGATATTAGGTATCATTTTATTAAGGATGCAGTCAGCAATAAAATCATTGATTTAGAATATTTGCCAACAACTGCTATGCCAGCTGACATACTAACTAAAGCTTTAAATCCCATGAAGCATTATAAATGTATGGAGGATATGGGGGTTAATCAAATAGATTATTAAAAAGGATCGTTTATTTCATAGAAATGGTTTGTTTATTTGATGTAGTTGGGGTGTTAGAATATAATATTTTATATGGTAACATCAAATATACAAGTAGCGCCCTCTATATCCGTTGTGTATGTAACCTGTGATTTTTGAATAAAGCATTCGCTTATTGGCACATAAACTATCAAGTTGTTTAATTTCATTTTAACAATACGAATGACTAATTTCAACCACAGATGGGGTTAGAAAATACAAGTTACATATCACATATGAAACGGGTTATCCAAACGGGTTATACAACTTTTCTAGATGTGGTAGTCATGGGTTGAATTCTCGAACATTGTGTAAAGTGATCACTTGGGCCAGTCGTACGATAGGTCGTAAGTCCTATCAACATCCAATAGTCTTCTATAACTACTTTCACATATAAATAGTTTTGTTTCTATGAGACATCTATTTCAACATATCCAAAATATTCTGAAAGTATATTCTTGTTAATTATCACCACAAAGTCATTTGCTTGTATTGAAGAAGTTAATAATAAATGCTTGGATGCATTTAGGTTTCGAGTTTTAGTTTTTGCATTATTGTACTAGTATGTCACAAAATTTATAAAACTGGGAAGACTTTGGTGGCTAGGTTGTAGATCCAAAAGCAATGATGATGATTATATTAGGAGGTACTTATGGTACAATGTGACCTGCGTAACATAGCAGACATACACATGTATGTCGTCCAAGAAAAAATGTTGAATACGTCTGGTTTTATTAGTAATGTGACAATGTTTGTCATCTTTATTATGTACAAGATTAAATTAACGGGTTGTTTATGACTAGTCATTAATAATTAACAACCTTACTTATTACCAAAATGCATAATTCTGTATGTAACATTGTCCATCACTAACGCTACCAAGAAGATACACTATGCTAGATGGCGCTCTTTACATGCCGACACAAACATACGACGATTTTGTGATAATTTTATTTGTTGTGAAAGTAAATTTTAATTGACATTTTGTGAAAAACTATTTTTTTTATTTATACACCGCTAGGACATAAAAACCATCTAATGTGTAAAATACTATAAACTAGTGATGGTTAAACCGTTATTTTAACCAGTTACGTATGTTATTGTTATTTGAGATTGTATTGGTAACTGGGATATAACTCTTGTGTAGTACCGATGTTTGCCTGTCGTTCGTTTGAAAAATCAGTTTTCAATCATCGATAAAATCAGATGCGAATAATGGTTATTGCATAACTGGTTAAAATACCATCACTACTATAAACCAATCATAAATATGATTTCAGGCAGTCAAAGGGCTCTATGCATGGTGTCAAGGATGTTCTCACGGGGGCCATCTTCTCCACATGCAGAATTGGATGTCGAAACACAAACAGTGCCCCACAGGGTGCGGCCATATGTGCGAGTACAGCTGATCGTTAGAAGAGCCCTCGAGTTCTTCACAACTCAAAAGCTGCATCGCGCAGGTCAACGCCGAAGGCACAAGGAAACTGTCAAACGCAATGTTCGTCGCAAATAACAATTGTACCCACAGTTGGCACATTTGCTGAAGACCTTTGGCGTGTGAACGTGCTTGATAAACTTCTGGAGATAGCTGAAGTTTGTCAAATGTCGCGAATACTCTGAAAGCTTCGGCATTCATCGACAAGTCTGTGCACTTATATTTATTAAGAAAATATATTCTGTCAAATGTTTTGCCTCTTGTGAAAATTTGGTTTATTGCAAAGTTCGCAAAATGCTTTTGATAATTTGGTCACGATTTGCAGAATACGCTGATGTTATCGTGTATATATAATATATTAAAGGGATTCGATGCAATAAAACTTTTATATTTATGCATTATGTGTCTGTAGAGTTTTCTTTGTAAACAAAATATAGAAATATTCTAATCTCAGAGTGATTGACAGAATAATATTGATGCTAATCCTTTCATACAGAGGTACCTCAAATTTAAAAAAGTCATAGACTAATGCATTACGAGACGTTAACTGCAAACATATTTTAATAATATTTTCAATGAATGAAAACATGTTTTAGATTTCCTTTGCGTATTTAATGTAATATTGTATTTTTGCACAAAAAATGTACTCCAGAAAGTAAGCTCATTTTATTTGCATCAGAGGTTTTATAGTATAATATATACATTTTATTTTTTAAGTGTAAAACAATATTTAATATGATGTGGTGATTGATAATCTTGTACTACATATTGTTCAACTTTAAAATGAGTGCACAAAAAACATATTTTTTTAATTCTGTACAAATACATATTTGTTCTATAGGCCTGTATGCATACAGTAGAACCTCGTTAACTCGAAATTCAAGGGACCAAAAAAAAAAACATTTTGAATTATGCGGAACCTCGTTAATTCGAAATTAAAGATACCAAAAAGAAAATCGCGATGAGATTGCTAAATTCACCAAAAATCATAAAAGTCATGAAAAACCCATTCATTTTGTGAAAAATGTATTTTTTGCATATCTGAAGAAATCATTTTAAAAACACAATATTTATTTTGCTAATACAAAGATTGCGACATTTTGTAAACTAATAAAGTACCCGATACTGACATATTTGTTGTTTTCACTTGCCAAAAAAATTTAAATATTTTTTCAATTTTGTCTAATTTCAAAAAAATTCTAATTATGTGAACTAAATTGCAATGATTTATGGCGCAAGGGCCTAACAATTATTTCAAATTACAAATTACTGGGGTTTTCAAATTATCTGAGTTAATCTACTATGAAATTAATATTTTGGGACTTGAGGGTTTGAAAATTATTGAATTATGGCGAATTTCGAATTAACGGGGTTTTACTGTATTTAAATTATTCTTTAACGTCATAGAAGTAAATTTTTATTGTATAAAATGCTTTAAATAAATATTGGAAGATCTATAGCTAGTCATACTAAATTGCCAGTGATATTTTTGTGCTATTACTGTTATTCACAGTGAGTTATTTGCAATAAAATATAATTAACTATGAATAAAATACGCGTGTACAGCTACAATATAAGTATGTATATGAACTATTTCAGACTATTTATCGAACCGCTTCCACAGCCATGTGCAGGTGATAGAAATTCATATTCTCCTCAACGATTCTTTCATTTTGAAATATAATGTGAGTAGATGCTACCAGGGGCAGATAGATCCAGTGGGCATCCGGAAAGATCCCGATAGGTCTTATGATGGTGAAAATGGCTCCAATTTCTAATTTTGTTTTACAAAATATTTTACATTCACCCTGACGTAGTCGGCATTTTGTATTGCATAGTGCACTTTTATTGCAATCTTCAGTAAATCGTTTCAATTTATAAAATATTGAAATGAAACGTAGGGCCAAATGGCCGTGCAGAGTTGGGTAAAAATAAATTGTGAAATCCTGTTGGTGACAGAAGACTAGAAGCTTCTAAGGTATATGTCCACAGATAAGACATTGGTCTTGATTGAGAGTCGATAAAGGTGATACTGGCAATGAGTCCTAGGTTCGCACCCAACTCTGCAGTGTCCTTTATGTGCGTTCAAAACATATCTCCAAGAGAAATGTTTTGAACGCACATAAGGATAAAGGCCTCCTGTGTACACTAATGTTCCAGAATCAATGTATGATTTCTAGTTTTTAACCACAATGAGAGCATTTTTGAGAGTTGCTTGCTTTGAAAAAACTTCCAATCCTTGATTTTCAAGGATAGTGACCTTCCTCTGTTTAGTTTCCAAGAAAATCATTTCACCAACAGCAACTCTTCAGATACCAAAGATATCGTTTTCCAAGTTTTTTAAACACATTTCACTTGCCATTATATGGCACGATTATAAATTCATTCTGAAGTTTTTGAAAAGTGAGTTCAGAAAATTTCACAGGCCAGTTTCAAGTTATTAATCCGCTCCTGGGTGGTACGTATTGTGACGTTTAGAATCAAAGTGCAACATCTCCATTTTTAAACAAAATCAGTAATGACTGTACTTTTGTACAATATAAATCGAATGTTAAGCCTATGAAATCATGACATTTACATATTTTTAATGTTTATCTCAAAACAATGAAAATAGAGATGTCACACCTTGTGATACTAATCGTCACATGTTTGGGTTTTTTAATAAAACAAAACAGGTTTACATAAAATGTTTATTATGACTATTTGTAAATATCCATATTTTATGCTTATAAATGTAACAAAATAATATACAAAATTCAAACCTTAAATTATGAATGCGTGTTTTCTGGTGAAAGTAAACAATTAGCCAAAGGTTTAACGTTAATATTTATATTAAATTTATAATGACGCGTGATAAACTGTAAAAATTATTAGCTTAGAATAAAATATTCAGAATTTTGCTCAATGTTTTGCGATTTTGCACTTACACAATCAGTGCCATTTTTTAAACATACGGTAGTGTCGTTAGCTCATATCAGTTAATGTGGTACCACGTTTTTATACAGACTTTCTTACTATCTTTAATATTATTTCATTGCCACTTTGGATATTTAAAAAAAAGTGTGTAATTATATTAAAATCAATATATATATATATCATTATTTATGAATGCAATCTTTATTTTTGGCTATCAAGTGCATTTGTAAGTCCACAGTTCTTGTTGGTTTTGTCATAAAATATGCTTAATGCCTGATAAATCCTAGAAATCTATTACAATACATGTGACAGTAGTTACATTGAAAGTAACATTGTCACATGAACAATCAAATCCAGCAAATGAAAAAAGCGTGAATCAGTAAAATGTATTAATCCTTTTATTTTTTACAAGATTTAAAAAAGGGCAGATAGCCATTAAACATACCAAGGGGTAACATTAATATACATAATGATTTTTTTTATTACCAACCATTCTGTAGATTCAATGTCTTTAAAATCTTCAGAAATCTGACTTTAGACAAATCCGCTCTTATCAAAATATATCGCTCTTGTGACGCAAAAGTGGCTTAAAACAATTTTCTCAAATTGCCTCAGTAATATTGACATGAGAAGTTTGAATATCCTACATTATTTATATTTTTCTATCAGTAATCAGTGCATTGTGTAATCAGATTTTTTTAAATATTTGCTTATACATTGATATTTATTGTTTTGTACAAAACCATCATTATGCATCAATCAAATTAAAAAACATTCCAAAACATAATAATTTGTTTTATTTCTTGGTCAACCTTCCTGCATTATTGTAAGTAGGTGTAGAATATACTTATTATAATTTGCCTGTGTATTTCATATTCAATTTAAATGTAAAAAGTAATAACTGTCTGTCAAATACATATACGTAACCTATGAGTTATTTATTATCTAAATGAATACGTAGGTGAAACAGCTGATATTATTTTTGGACCAACTATGGCAAAAATACAGAATCGCGAGTACTTATAACACAAGTCTCTTTTATTTTCAAAAAATCTTTTTCTTTGTCATATCACCATTTTCAAAAAATTAGGTTTACAATATATTTTAATGTGTGTTTATATTTTAAACAATTAAATATATGTGTTAATTATTGTTAAGAATTTCCACATCAATACCACAATATTAACATTAACAATTTAATTTAATTTTTGTCTTTATTCTAAATGTTAGATTATTGAAATAAATTCTTCAAAAATGTATACATCAACCCATTTCAAGTATTGTAAATAACAAATAAATCATTTTTAGTTATTCTAGTATTTTCCATATATTTGATACATATGTTAGGGGCAGTAAGTTTTTTAATAATACATATTGTGTTCAATAGAACATACCAGAGTACAGTATCCAAAAAAATACTGTAATTTAAAATGAGTTATCAAATATATTTAAAATATGAAATAACTCAAAATTACTCAATCGATAATTACAAAACTTTACACAGGTTGGGTCGATATGTTAAAACTGAACAATTTTTATTTGGGTTAAAAAAAATCAGACAATATTATTACATTTAAAAAAATCTCGCAAATTTTTAAAGCCCATGAGAAATAAAATGAATTAAATAGTAAAGATGTATGAAACCAAATATTGGACAGGTTCTTTATTCAAACAACGTATTATATACAAAATATTTGTCACAGTTGTGTCATTAGCGTAGATAGATTTGTGGAAATTATCAAATGAACACGCCAATCAACGGCGACAAAAACAAATGAAGATCGTCTGATATATATTTTTTTTGTTAAAAAATGAGATAATAAGAGACATGTTAAAAAACGGTTGTTTCACCTTAAATAAATAAAAAGAGAATAATACATTGGTTATATTATTATCAAGTTCACCATGAATTCTCAGATATAGGTTTGTTATTATTTTAAGCATTGATATTTTAAATATTTGGATATTAATTTTTATAATAAGCAGTTTTTATATAAAGCAATACATGATAAGGAATAAGGCAATAATTTTGAGAATATAATATGTAATATTTAGAATTTTGTTTTAATACAAAACAAATAAGAAAAAAATATGTAGAATGAAGGGGTACCATATATAAAAAAGACAAACATACAGAATTATCCCAATAACTTTGGTCCGTGCATACAAATGAATCATCTTATCACACTCTTGTGTTGCCAGAAAACAAAATTTTCAAAAATGCACATCGCAATTTTTAATTTTGCGCAAATCACACAACACGATTCGGAGCCATAATTTTACGGCATATAAGAATAAAGATATTCCGGAATATTTCCAGAGATAATTAGAATAAATTTTAAGCAGATGAGAATGTTATTGTGTGAAATAATTTTTATTTAAATAATTATATACTGCTGAAGTATAAAGCTTCATATTAAATAGTAAAAAAATATCTGTATTTTATTACACTTTCAATGTGTAAGAATATGGTTAGTTTTTGACTGTAGATAATAATATGTATTTTATATAGTCGAGTAGATTACATTTGCATATTATTTTTTATAAAGATAAGCATCCTTAAAATCTAATATTAGCTTGAAGAATGTGATAAAATTGCTAATGAAAAATAGTTACCGTGCAACACTAAATGAATAAGCTACGAAGATAAATTAATAATACA
>JADDOH010004502.1:0-11291 GCA_016648135.1 Agrypnia vestita
TATTCCTACTATGATTGCAAAACCGCGACAAAATTAACTCTTGTACCCCATCTGAGCTATGAACCCTATTCATATGCGCAATACATGTCCTCTTATGTAGAAACAGCCAATTGTCCTCAATATTCCACGTATTCTGTAATGCCTGCCATAATTTATTATTGGTGTAATATGATGAAGAAGAAGAAGAAGAAGAAGAAGCCGCAAAAGTAGTGGATGACAACAGAAGAAGAAGAAAATGAATCCATTGAAAGGCATAAGATAAAGAAGAAAAGTCACAACCGAGTGTAGTAATAGATAAAGACGAAGAAGAAGAAGTCGAAAGTTATAAAATTAGAAGAAGACGCGAATGTAGTAGTAGGTAAAGGACAAAAGAAGATGAAGAAAAGACGTAGAAAAACATTCGAAAATTATAAGATAAACGGAAGAAGAAGTCATGAATGTAGTTATAGGAAAAGAAGAAGAAGAAGAAGATGAAGAGAAGACGAAGAAAAACAGTTGATAAGTATAAGATAAACGGAAGAAGACGAAATGAATGTAGTTATAGGAAAATAAGAAGAAGAAGAAGAAAGAAAGGAGAAGAAAGAAGAAGAAAGGAAGAAGAAGAAGAAAGTAGAGAAGTAGTCGTAAGATATACCATAAGACGAAAAGTAGTTGCAACGTATTGTAATAATTGCTATTTATAGAAGAGAAGCATAAACGGTATGTATTCAAAGAAGAAGAAGACTAGAGTGAACATAACCAATAAAAAAAACCTTCGTACCGAAGAAGAAGAAGACGCTATTGAAGTCAATATAAATAAAAAGGGGAAAGAAAATATATATATAACCGTTAGCATATACGAATAAGAATAAGAAGAAGAGGAAGAAAAGGATAGGAACAAACCCTTCGATAATTGTAGAACGTAAAAGTATATATAACTATTATCCGTCTCAACTAACTTTCCAGCCAACCCTCAAGAGTGATATCTAAAGACGACGCATGTTTGTAGAAGAAGTGCATCCAGATGTCAAGAAAAGTTTCCCATAACTAATCCTTACTAACCTGTCTTCCCCCAAATTTTTAAGCGTTTGTCAAATAATCAGGCGCGACTCCTCCGTATAACTGTAATATCGTTCCTCCCAAAACTTATTGAAAACCTAAAACAACTTCTACTTATATGTATTCATCCCCATATTTCCCCCCGCTGATGAAAGAATCTCAAGTATATTCAACATTATAAAATTTTAAAGTTTTCCTTTAACAACGCGAACATGTTTAACAAGTACACTGTTACAAATCAGAAGAGGTAAACCCTAATATCTGTACTAGCTGTAGTAGTCATCACCAACACTGATATCCACAGAAGATGTATGTGTGTAACCGAATCAAGAATTCCTAACGTATAATTCGGTTTGCTATACGACTGGAATCTATTCAAGATCCAAACGACTAATCTTCCTACCCTAATCTAAAAGTAATGGTCACGACGACGCATGAAGGTGAATGAAGCTAATGATTTCGTTATGCTACTACTATTTGATCTACTAAAAATCTACTTTCAATTTTTTTTTTTTTTTTTCAAAATGTTCCAGAAGAATTCAAAAGCTCTCCTGAAAAATTTCTTTTTTATTTTATTTTATCACAATTCAAAAGGATTTCTACATACACCCAATGTATAGTAAAAACAATAAATGCTTAATCAATCATAGCGTTACGACTTCTCAAAACTTGAAGAAACTCACATATCGTTAATTCCGGATTTACTTTTGTATTATTTCTAAGAAGATTGCGCCCAAAACCAAAACAACCCCAATATAGATACGTACGAAATTTGAAGTAGTGAGATGTAAACATTTAACAATTATCAACCCTGTATGTGAACCTTATGATCATTAAAGAAGCCAACTGTCCTTCTACCATATCTCATCTCTGTAGTCAAATAAGTTGTTGTTTATTTCTACTCTGCCTATAAATACACTATACCAACGTATATTATAATATAATATATATTAATGAAGATAAAACAATTTCAATTAACGTTGCAATGAAGCGAAACAAAGGAATATATATAAAAAAAAACAACAAAGAAGTCCAATTTTTAATTATTCGTTACTAAGAGAATATATATTGCGCTCTCTATTACCGCTCCCTATAGACTAATACTAGCGAAGGCTCAAAACTTTCTCTGATTTCCGCTAGATGGCGGTAGTATGACCATTTTAATTCATATGCCACGCCGTCTTGTAAATAAAAATGGAAGCAATTTTATTCTTGTAATTCAAATCAAAATAATTTTAGATCAAAACAAGAAACTTCGTGCAACAATACGCGTCTGTGTTTATATTACGAACAAGTCTATCAATCCTGCATACAACAAAGAAATTATTATTAGTTTGAATAACCAGAACCGTATATAACTGTGTATAACAATTAAGAACACATTTAGATAATTAAAATAATTAAGGACCATAATAAATCAATGAAGGAAATTATTATTTTTTTTCAATTAATTCAGCAACATTGTAGATTGACATTTTTATTTTTTTAGGACAATTTGTATATAACACCTTGACGATAAAAAGGTATCTCCGAAACATGCACGTGAAAGTTATCAAATAATATAAGTAGATTTGTAAGAATACTATAATCAATTAATTTTTTGTGTAATTATTATCTGTAAAAATTTAGCTGAATTTAAAGATCTTTTTTTTTTTTCAAATATAGAAACCCTTTTTAATATCCATAAGACAAATATATAACAAGTGTGGATTTATTTAATTCACATTAACCTTAATTTTATTAAAATTAATTTATATTAATTTTTAATTATGAAACCAGACGGATAGTTATTAAAATATTTTTTGCATTTGTATCATAAAAGTACATAACCGAAAGAGAAAAGTAAATATTATAAAACATCGGATTTATAATTTTTTTTATAAAATAAAATATATATCAAATGTTCTTTTCTTTTAGATTCATATATTCTCGTGTTTATATTTTCTACTAAATTGTTATCCGGTTTTTATATTTATTTTTACTTTTATATTTTTCTGCTATTATTATTAATTACTATTGCATAACTCGTAAGCGAAAATATTTGCCACTGAACAGATTTTATCTAGCGTTGGTTAATTATTAGTTTATATTAATATAAGAAATTAAATTAAAACCGAATTTTAAGCTATCATAACCCTCCGTGGCGCGCGCTGAAATCTGTCGCGGTGATCTGCCCGTAATACAGGTGTATATTTTTGCATTTCGGGCGCCGTGCGAATCCGTTCGGCGTAGCTAACTGTCTTTTCGTACTAGCCCGAACGCGAAGGTCGAACTTGTTAAACCTTAAACCCTCAAACGTCTCGGATCTATTCACGAACTCACGCGGTCGGGCGAAACATGACCCGGAGGGTACTGTATGGGGAGCCGTGTCGTCGCGCGTTCTCCCATTACACAGCGCTCGCAAACCCGGCGGCTTTGGCCGTGTTCGGTGGTATATTTGCGAAACACAAACACAAACGCAATAATTAAAACCATTCAATTGTGAATCGTTTGAATCTCAACTACATATTTGTTACACTGCGATCGCAAATCCCGATGGCCCAGGCCGTGACAGTGGTATACTTGCGAGAAAACAAATGCAATAATTAAAACCTTTCAAATGTGATTCGTTTGAATCTCAACTACATATTTGTTATACTGCGATCCGCAAATCCCGATGGCCTAGGCCGTGCCGGTGGCATACTTGTGAGATCGCATTCAAATATATTTTCTTCATACAATTATTAAAATATTTTTCAAATGTGAATCATTTGAATTCAAACCACATAAAATGAATGAGATATGAAATAAATCACATATTCTATAAAATGGAGCAATACTTTTACAAAGAAACAGGCATTCCAAAATCGAACTAATATATCACAAGGACCAAATTACTACAATAATTTTCGTTCACAAAATATTAAATAATAAAAATGCCAACTGTCTATATGACAAACAACCTAAAGAAATTTCTAATACCTAGTATCACGTTTGTCTACAAATCTCAGTACGTGGTTCACATAAATGCTCAATCTTTTTTCTTTGATGTCACGGACCGTGGTCCGCGATTGTTTAAATAAAACCGCTTTTATAATCAAATATTTTCTTTCATTTATAATATTAACTAAACCAAAATGATTTTATTACTATGCAAATGAGTCCAACGAATACGCTCCTGTCTGGTCACCGGCACCACTGTAATGACCCTGGTAGATAGAGGGCATCGCGGCCTTGATACATTTTATAATAATTTAGTATAGCTCCTGGTCCGGCACCAGAGTTAGACATCCCATGGGGTGTGTGTTGAATATATAAGGCGAAGCAAATCTATAATACAAATCATTCCATTGCAACTCAATGTAAATCATATTCTTTTCACGGCTAACGATGTAAGATGACCCTAATGTGGGTCCTACTAAATAATGAAGGTTAGTAAGTAGCAAAACGTCGCGTTCAAAATACAATATATTGGATTATTAAATATTTCATTATTCTTATATGTGAGCGCGCGCGATTGAGCGACAGGATGCAACCGGTCAACTTCAACCATATGATGTAGCGATACAGTTGTTAAAAATTAAATATTCAATACAGAAATATTACTACTACTAAAATTCAACTTTTCATATGAAATAATGTTCTATACTATCAGAAATTGTTCTATACGATAAATTAACTAAAAATACGTATTAACTAAAATATTTCTAACATCTTGGGTTCGCATACTATATTGAAAATACCTAATGCCCTTTGCATTTACTAAGTATATTACCTAAATAGCCACAGCTATACCATCCTGTCCGTCAGGGACGAAACATAAAACACAGTTATATTCCTAAAAGTGCTACCTCTTACGCGACAAAAATACCTATTGCAGTCGGGCTATGAATATGAACTATTTCCGCCTCATAATGGCGCCTGGAACCAATACTAAAAACCTCACTAGAAATAATAAATGCGACTAAATCTCGATAAATACAATATATACTATTCGTAATACGTCGTTGAATTGGCACATGATTCGTCTAATGGATGAAGGACCCCGTTGTGTATCGTAATAACTTCAAATTCTTTTATAGGAGCAGTGTGGAAACAATTGCATAATATTACGTAATAAAAACATCTAACGAACCTAATAATCTATACATTTATGTTACAATAAAATACGTTCACCAGAAGAATTCGTGTATTAGAAATAAAACATTTTCGATTTGAGACAAACCAGTAAAATCGTTCGAACGGCGCAAAGGAAAAAATTCACACATATTAAATAACACTGAAATTAATAATTATAAACACTTTGTATTAGCAAATTCTTACCTTGAATGGTTTCGTCCTAGACGTGCATGAACCTGTTCATATTAATTCCATGGGAAAATAATACATATATTTTCTATCTACGAAACCAACATTTTGAAGCGAAACTTCTTTATAAATAAGTAGATAAGGTCTCGGGGATGGTTTGTTCGAAAGGATTCTACAACAGCCCGTGAGTTTATATGAAATAATAGATTCTTTGAATGCTAAATTTTGGTTTTTTAAACCCTCAGCATCTCTGCTGAGAGGGGTTGAGGCTCCGCGCCCGCCTAAACCCGGTGACCGACTTCCTAAGTGACTAAACGGCCCCCCTTGGTCCTCCGGAACTTACTGCATCCCGAGACTCCATCTCTTCTTTACGAGATGTGATCCCGTGACGCCCCTCTTTTAGGCTTATAATTGAGAAGGCCGTACTCTTTTGGTACGAGTTTCTGATGATGTGTGTTGTCTTGAGGCGCCTTTCTTTTAGGCCGGTGTTTGAAGAATCATGTACTCTGTTGGTACGAATTGATGACGACATTAGCCTCCTTTGCGGGCATAGTCAGCGATGTTACAAATTATTGTGCAATCTCATTATGCCTTTTCAGAATGGCGTCCCACGATTCTGCATCTTGCAACATTTACTTTGGACAAATGTTATAGTGTTAGTAACATATTTATAATATCCCAGCTATTCCATATGAGTGAATGATTTTTATATTTATTCTGGCCCTGTCTTTCTTACAGAGGACGAAATAGAAGTTAAAGTTTTCTATCAAGGTTTTACAGCATTCAAGCATGGAAATCCTTCCAAAGACATAGGGAACCTTTTTGTTGGTTTAAGTAGTTTGCGCCAGATGAGGTTAGGTGGTCGGTTTATTGACGACCCCGAGCAACAAGGAGGACCCCGCCTTTAAGGGGCCCTGCAGGGGCTTGTGCGGGTTCCACGCCCAAGTGCCGGCAATCATCCACCCCTCAGCCAGCTAGGCTAACACAAACCAGATATCCCCAATCTTTAGTTAGACTTCCCCATTCTGTCCTTTACTCGTCATTATGAAGCTACTTGTTAAGCTAGATGTACCGAGGTACTCAAATCATAAAGAGTTAACTGAAGACCGGATTGCGCAATACTTATGCAATACAGTAATTATTATAATGCTACTAAGTAATTCATATAGAAATCCGTGTATTTAAATTTTAGCATAAACGGTATGAAATTCGCTTTGCATAAAAATACACCCGTTTGGAACGGAATTCTTGTACGTTTTGAACCAATATCACACAAGCAATCGTGATATTTAATTACACATAATTATTCCGAACTCAAATATTCCCAAAATAAATACATTTCGATAGTGAAAATAATTAACCGTAATAGATAATATGAATATGATCCTTAGCTGTTACTCTTTGTGGCGGAATCCTCCTTTTGGTGCTGCGGGATGGTGGAATCTCTATACTTCGCCGCTGCAAGACCCGCTTTCTCTCAAGCTGGCAGCTCCTTTGCTCGCAACTGATGATCTGGAACTCGGGGCTCCGTCGGTAGTCTGTTGGGCAGCGCTCCCGCTCGCAAGTCTGGTCTCGAACTGAAGGGGCTGAGTATATCGAGTTCGCGAGGTACTGATGAATGGTAGATTCCTCCATACGTCCGGGCAGCAACGCCGTCCGCAAATGCTGTTCTCCAAATGAAGTCTCTGGCAGTAGTCTCTCGGGCAGCGCTTCCGCTGGTAGGTCTGGTCTCGAACTGAAGGGGCTGAGTATATTGTGTTCGCTCCTTTTATAGTCTCGATTGCACCATATCTCCGAAATTCACCCTAGTGCAGTGACTCATCCTATGCGCGATGACCTCACCGCCGGCGCTCGCCATTGGCCGGATTCAGTCATCAGGACGGTCGCCTCCGGCTCAACCCGTCGAAGGCAAAGCGCGCCTGTGATTGGTCCGTTTCGTTAAAATAACAGTAAAGCACCCGCTACACACGAGACTTGCTGTTCCGATTCATAAATAATAAAGGCTTGTTCGCACCTACTCACAAGGTCGAGTCTATTAGGATTGGCAAACGATATTAATTTAACACAGAATTATATCTATGGTATAATAAAGATCTAAGAAATATTACTTGTATAGCTGAATATTCAATATTTTGTTAGCCTCTTGTAATATATAGAATCTTAAGAAGAAATATATCAGGCTTTTACTTTTAAACGATTCAAACCAGAAGAAATATATTTTTGATGTCCATACTTGGCTTTTTTGAATATTATTATTTTAAGATTTTCTAAATTTATTAAATCTATCTCTATGTCGACCATCACAACCTATTTATCCAGGCAAATTCCCATCAAGGAGCGGTTTTTAGTAGTGAATTTCCATGGAGTCTGTGAAGATATTTTTTTCATTTTTGTTTAATTCAACAACTTTCCCTTACTTAAATCGCAACTTTGAAAGTAACGGCATCTTTCTAGAAACATCGATGTTGTGATTCAATTCAACCTCGGTTCAATACCAGAGATATTAACTATTAAAGTGTGTGTATGTCGCGGACCAAGTAATTAATAGAACATTATATATAATGCCCAGACAGTATTAAAAATGCCAACTCGAATTAGGCCATGTGATAAACAATTATTAAAACTAAATTATTTATTATGCCATCCGTGCATTATGAATATTGCCAATTTTTTGTTGGGCAATTTGATATTTTAAGTACATCTGGCGGGACGCAGGAACCGATAGCAAATGCATGACGCGCACTGACTAAGTAAGGTTAGGTTAGGGTAGGTTAGGTTAGATTAGGTGAGGTTAGGTTAGGTTTAATGATTATACCGTCACAAATAAAATAATTTAAAATAAAACACTTTTTTTTTATTATTCTGCCCGATGGGTGAAGGATATTATTTATAATGCCCGGTAAATATAATTATTTTAATCGTTATTATCATATTGCCCTATCATATTGGGCATTTTGGTCCATTGGTCCACAACATATACAATTTCTTTGGGTAACTCAGTATACTTTCTTCTATACTCCTGGTACACATTACTTCAAATAGCCTCAGAAGAAAATCCAGGCAAAAGGTTTTCAGTATCTACAACTTAAATTATTTTTTCGCGTAGGCGTACATATTCCGTCGTCAATCTACCATATTCGGGATATCTTTTAAATTTATGTACCCGTAGTGTGATATTCAATTTCAGATCAAAAGGTTTCCCCTGACTTATGAACATTTTCGCAGCTGAAAACGTTGAAAAGTTAAAAAAATACATATACATTTTCTTTTTAACAACGCTGTAAGTGGAATCAGGCAGTACCGCGTGAAAAAGCCATCATTATTTTTTATTGCATTTCGCAACCCTTACAAGACGTCTCGCGCCAGCCTACCATCCTTCAAATTCACTCTCTACCCTCACCTTTACCGTGAAAGTCTACGATTTCCAAACTCACACAATAGAACAAAAAACAAATAAGCTCTTATAAAATAAGTTTTACTATTTTCAGTAAGAATGATTTTAAAATGAAAAAAAAACAGTTCAAGGTACAAACAAAACGTTTTTTAGATGTTTTGAAACACAGACAAATATATTATATTTTCAATAAAACGTCGTTCAAATGGCCACATTGGCTTCGTTTACTGGAATAAATTCGTTAAATCCAATTTTCGATGACTTTATCGAATAAATTAGGTCTTGTGTCATGAATTCATGAATGCGGCGTTTGGCATTCAATTATAAATGATCAAATGTTTATAATCTTTGATTTCAAACAACTCCACAATGGAACCTGAAGGATTTAAATCACTGCCTCTTTCTTGGAGGCCATTTTAGCAGTCAAATTTCTTTAATTATTATTGATTAACCAAACCTTTCTTGCAATAAGTTCACTATCAACGTACTAAGAGAGAAAGTTTATATTATCAAACATATAAATGGTTTAAGCGTAGTAATAATCATTAATTTTGATGAATTTTTTGAAACACAGTTATCATAATTCTTTGTAAATTAAAGAATAAAATAAATAAATGTAGGAAATATGTATGCATCGAAATAAATCATAAAGTTTACAGTATAAGGATTACAAATTATGCATACTCTATTAAATATAAATAATATTTTAAATAAATAAGCATAGAAACAATAATGTTACTTAAAGTATTGAATATATCAAAAATATATTAAACTGCCGATATTATTTTACATTATTCATGAAAGTATCCACAGAAAATATATGTGAGAAAATAAACCTTAAAATATAGCGTTAATTATACCTACTCGTAAATAAGGGCATTTTAATTGAGTACATTTTTCCAATTAAGGCTTTTTTAAGAGAAAATGAAATAATCTCCCTATCATAGAATCAAACCCCGATATCCTGCGTATCGGGCGGGACCATGAACCTCTGCCCTACTGATTTACATAATAAAAGCCTTTTACAAATATCTTAAGGTAAAAGCTTTTTCAAGAAGATCACAAAGCTCTTAAGTAATTGAGCTAGTGTCAAAGTCGACCAAGTATAGCTATTGTTCAAATTTCAGAGATGATAATACAATTTTATTTTATCCCTTTCCCGGATCGTGGGAATACGTATTCCTAGTTAGATAATTTACTTAAAAAGTACTTTGGGAAGCATGATTCCCAAATTTTTCAAATACTAGTATCTAACGGTGCCAATTGCCATCAAACGACATAAACTCCTTGTCATAATACAACATAAACTCCTTATCATAATACGACATAAACTCCTTGTCATAATACGACATAAACTCCTTGTCATAATACGACATAAACGCGCGTTATTGACCGCCTCGTAACCTTAAATTGTTTGTGGTTACACATGCGGACGCACATGATGACTTGACGGGAGCGAAATGTAATTTTTTTTTAATATTATCTTGCATTACAAATATTTCAACTATTGATTAATACACTTCCAATAATGTGTATTAAATTTAATAAAAATATATATTATACTTATTTTTGTCATTTTTTATTTTAGAAACACACAAGATATGATTTTGTATCAAAGTATTGTCTTATTCATCATAATAAAGTTTCGTTGATTATCCATATATTTGATTTGCTCAGTTAATTGTGCACCGAAGAAAATTCTACGAGAAATATACTTTCCACTTTTAAAAGAAAACCTTTAAATGTCAATTTAAAAATTCCTAATTTACATATCTTCAATTTTTGTTTGCTAACAATTTTTTTTTTTTCCATTTTATAAAATACCAAAATATAAAAATAAATGCTTGACAATCTAACACGTAATGTTAGCATTATGAACTAATATGATAATTTAATACCAAAATATGATAATAAAGTTAATATATAAATTAACATAATGCCGATTTTTACACTTGTAAATTGATACAGGGAATGAACCAGGTACGATACTTGTGTCTGATATCCTTAATCCTTACGTTATTATAAATATATTTTTAAATTTTATTTTAGGTATTGCTTATGCCTTTGAGAATAACTGACTATAGTACATTCATCCCTTGCCAGTTACTCAAGCATATTGTGTATGTGTGTACTTATACATTACTAAGGCTGAGGTGACAAAGGAATATAAGCACGAAAGGCTGTCGCCAAGGTATATTTTACGAATTGTTCGGATAAGGAATATCTGTGACATAATTATAATACACGCAAGTATCATTAAAACATGAATATATATATATATATATATATATATATTTTAAAATGTGAAAAATAGTTAATTACTAAAAATATTCTGAAAAGCACTTAAGAAAACAATATATACATATATATGATTAAAATTTATTTAAAGGTGCATAAATAAATTAATTGCATTTAACAATTAACTCAATATTATGACTTTGTAATATTTATTTTATTTTTCTTCAAGGTTTCCTAACTATAGAATTAAAAAAAAAATCAATATATTTTAATTTATTAAATATTTGAGATCATTATTCAAAATTAAGTTACGGCACATAATTTGTATAATCAT
>JADDOH010004503.1:0-16993 GCA_016648135.1 Agrypnia vestita
CCGATAGTCACGCGCGCAGAACTAACTTAAGTATTCATTGCGAATGTCACTACGGAATACTCTAGAACGCCCTACGGCACTCTGTGAACATCTGCAACATTATGGAGACATCTGGAATAGTCTGGAAGCGATAATAATAAGTAAAAATACATGTCCGTAAGGTTTCCCTTCGAGAAAATGTTCTGAGAACACAATTACTGGACTTTTCCACTGCGGGATTATTATTTAAAAAGTAACCCATAAAAATCAAGTTTTTATTGTACTCCCTTTCTCATTTACCAGTTGAAACATTTTTTTTCGCTTAACCTACGCGTTGGGCTTCGGTCGGGCGACGCTACGAAAGGGAGTAATGAAAAATTTCCAAAAATCCAAAATTATACTATAATCAGGTTTCGCGTTTTCATACAACTTATTCAATAAGTTGTATGAAAAAACCATTCACAATTTGGAAACTCCAAAAATTAATTAATTTTTTATAACTAAAATTTGATAGATCTTCTTGATCGTCGTCACGAGTCTGCTTGCAAAGTTTCAGCTCGATTGGATCACGGGAAAGAGGTTTAAAATGCATCCAAAGTTCTTTCGTCAGAAAAGAAGACAAGCAGACGCCACGAGTTAAGGCGGTACATTCACTGCAAATGCATATTTCGGCGTTTTTTACGAAAATGTGGGTTTTTATTATTCATTTATATCAGAATTTATACGATAGATTGCAATTTTTTTAGGGCGTTAACTTAGATAGAATCTTTGTTCTTATATAAAAGTAATAAACTGAACATTATTTACAATAATTAAGAAAAATATAGGCATTAATCCACAGGCCGCGGCAAAAAAAACGTTTTTAATGTTCCCGGGCAAAGTGTGATTCGTTTAAAATTTGTATGTAAGCATAATATGTTTTTTCATACATATAAAGTTTACTTAATTATTTAGAATCCGTACGTAGGAAATTAAGAAATATTTAATATTAAAAAAGATATCATTTTTCAAACATGCTTAAATATTTACGATTTTTGGTCATTTTCAAATGTTGTTTATTCATATAAAAAGATGATTTTAAACGATATATTGTATCTATATTCGCACTTTGAGTCTTCATTCACTATTAAAAAGCTAATTTTTTATAAAAAACACGTTAATTAATATTTAAAAATAAAAATTCTATAGTATGAAATGTGTCATAAAATTACGCAGTCTGGAGATCACAATCCGCGCGCCAGCCGGGAGAGGCGGACGCACTCGTGTGGTCTGATCATTTTTTCATAAAAAAATCACTTTAAAACGTGTTTTTATGCCAAATTTGACTTTAGTTCAAAATAATATCATATTATATATTCCAAAGCAATCTATTCATCGCAGATAATAATGTTTTTTTTGACTAGTTTTGTATTAAATTGCATTTCTACTCGCAACCTAACATTGAACGCATGTCACTTTTGCTGACGTGCTATGTTCACTATATTCGTGTTGATTTCATTGTTATTTGAAAGTCAAGTAAGATATTAATTTACGAGATAATTTTTGAAATATAGATAAATGGTTTTTAATTTTATTTTTAATTCAATACATATTGTTGTAGTAGTTTTTTGTTTATTTTAAATAAAAATTATTTAAATTCAATTATTTTCACAAGTGTTTTGACATTTCAGTCGGAAGTCAAAATAATATCTAAATCTGCTTATTCGACAAAAGTTTTAAATTAAAAAACAGTGATATAAGATAAATTGTTGTTTACTTTTTTTTTTACAACACCTAAATTATTGGAGAAATATACATACGCTTTTTTATATTCTAGACTTAAAACATTTAAAATTCTAATAATGGTACGCGCGCATGACTTGCGTTCCCATATATTTTAAACGTCGGTACTCCATATGGTTGTCTCGTTTCCTCGCAACCTTTCTATCTCACAAGGACATGTAAAAAATACGCTCATGCAAGGTTTATCTGATATGACATTTGTTCATGTCTCGATCTCGTATTGAAGTAGCATGATCTATCCGACACATATCGCCACTTTGACAGCTTAAAAAATGTATGTACCGCCTTAATATAAACGGAGTAATTAAGAAAAATTATACAAGTTTCACAGGACGAAGGTCTATAAATGGGAAACGTGTATGGTAGTTTTATAAAGTATGGTTTGGGATGACACAGGGCTCATAACCTGTATGAGCTGGATGAAGTGAACACTCTACACAATGCAACTAATTCCACAATGTTCATTAATTCCATCGTAAGAACATCCACACATCAAATTTTTTAAAGTTGTATATTTAGGGTTATTTGGAAAACATTAATAACCTCACAGGGCTATATTCCTGTCTTGATAATGAATCGGAAATGTTGAAACAGCCATGACCAATTAATTTTTTTTTCAATATTTCTTAATAATTGAAA
Organism: Agrypnia vestita; assembly: GCA_016648135.1. NCBI lineage: Eukaryota > Metazoa > Arthropoda > Insecta > Trichoptera > Phryganeidae > Agrypnia > Agrypnia vestita. The sequence continues at coordinate 2,401 of JADDOH010004503.1, forward strand.
CGAATGAATTTTTCGTGATCGATTTAAGTTACTGTAATGATAGTCCAACGTTTTACAAAAAATAAGTCGGAAATATTGAAAAAAAATGCAAACTTAGATGTCGCATATCTTATATTAGGTCACGATTGCTTTAACATTTTCGACTCACAATTAAAGGAGGAATATAGTATTGCGAGGTTACTAATGTTTCCAAATACACCTGTACGTGATCCAAATTGAAACCTTCCATACAATTAAATAGACTATCGCTACTGGTATCATTAGAAAACCCTGGGCCATCAAAATAAAATGGGCTATAAAAGACTTCCATACACGTTTCCCATACAAATAGATTCCTTTTTGTGACTTATTACATAATTAACAAAGAAAAATTGCTCTTATCGTAAATAGTCCCCTTGCATTTGGCTCGTATCTTAATACCACCATTTGGCGCTACCGGCACGCATCACATTATCCACTTGACAATATATAATGGTAAATCGAAACGCTCATATTTCATTAGATGCGCTCTGTGCCTCTAAGATGCGCGCGTACAAATGCAAAAAAGTATAGCGCCCAGAAATTTTTTAACAAAAAATAATTATTTTAAAAAGTTAAAACAGGCCAGTAACCTGGTCCAAGAACTGTGGCGAAGCACATCACAAAAATATTCAGGCTTGGGAAAGAAACATTTAAAAAATATGTGTTTAAGAAATTCATATATTTACCATGCAATTGCTTATAGCTTATACGTATAATGAAAATACAAATCAATCGATAGATACTGATATATAAAGAGGTAAAGTTTGTAGGAGGTACTCTTCGAAAATATTCATCCGATTTCAAAAATTCTTTCACCCATATTTAGAATAAGAATATTTCAGGGTGGAGATAGACATAGACATTATCCCGTTAAAATAAAAGAGCTTTTCGTAGTGACCTATTTTACAATTAAAGTCGACGAAAAAATGGTCGAGCAATGCGTTTTTTACGAACGGTGCCTTAACGGTAAGATATATTTAAATACTTTCTATAAAGAGGTTGTAGAACTCGAAAAGTTATTTAAAAGAATCCATCCATACAGAACATACATCTATATGTTAAGATTAATACACAAATTGATAAAATATGAATAAAAGTTACTAAAAATATATGTACGCCGCGGGCACAGTTAGTATTTTATAAAGAAGACCTACCTCTCTGTAGAAAATATAATCGTTCTTAGAAAAGGAGATTGTTTACATTTTCAAACGTATGTAAATAAGCATTGAAATTGATTATAAAATTTATGTTGAGTCCAAGGGCAATATAATATTGTATAGTAACATCCAGATTACACATTAAATTTATGTTTAGAGAGATACCAGTCAGTACCTAGAAATAATGTGTTATTTGAGTACGAAATAAAAAAGGACATTCTGGATTCATTTTCTTTAAATGGTTCGTATCGAGTTGAGTAATTTTAGTTTGTGGCAGTGGAATTCAGAGAAATTATTATTTTTCGGACAGCGTCTGAAATTTTAAAATTCTGTGACAACAACCTCAACGAAAGTAAAGCAACGAGCGTTTCGTGATTTCGCGAACCTGCTATTTGATTATTGTTTTAACTGTTGTATCGATTCAAATCCTTGGATCATCCATCTATCACGATAATTTGTCTAGGTAGTGTGGAGATCGAACCCGCTGCGGTTTCTAGCCGCACGCATCGGGCGAACTTCACTAATCAGGAGCTAAATACATACATAGATACATCACTCTTCCGCCAACAGTCATAGCCAGCAGACGTAATTTTTATTGTACTCCGCGCCAATCTTTGTAAACGTTGTATCAATAAACCAACATCGTTAATCGTGAGTATAATTCACCACCCTGTGTCTGTTTACCTTTCCTACCACTGCTGATACAATTCATGTACATTATACGGGCACTTGTACAATACGATACACATCAGGTGCCAACACAAGAATATGTCTCTGGACGGGTGGATATGTTCTCCCTCGTCAGAAAACTACACATCACACTTAACCCGTGCGTTTTAATATTTTCAATATATTTTAACGATATTAGACGTATGCTTAGATGTATGTAAAGTCGATGTGGAGCACACTCGAGGGTAAAACACTCGCGTGCGTAGAATTCATTCAAGCCGGCTTTGACATTTACGAGTGTTTAACTTGGCGTGGTGCAGATGGTCGTTAAAGGCGACCCTAGTCTCGGGTTTACGACCAGTTAGGTCGTTTCGTTATTTCTAAACAATTTGTTCGTAGGCCCTTCGGGGGCGAAACACAAGACGGTCCGGCGAACGTCATCTTCAGTGCGATGACACAACGGGAGCACCGATGTGAGGTGGAAACAGAATTTCGCAAAGCAAACCATCAAATTGATGGGCGGGAAACGAAAATTGAAAAGAAATGAAAAAGCAAAACCTTAGAGTACCTATTCAGAATTTTTAAAGGAGATATAATGAAACGGATTTATTTTCAAATGTCGGCATCTAAGTAAATGATCATTCATAGACATATTTTGATTTAAGTCTTCAAAAACATCTTCAAAAAGCGTTCACCGAATTGTTTGAGAAATTAAATCACTCAAAAATAAACGTTCTAGGATTTTTTTAAACAATAGTAAATGTTTGCAGTTGGTTTGTTGTTAAAATTATGAAATTAAACGTTCAAATGTAAAATTTTAATATTTTGGATAAAATATCTGCGATAGCTGATATTTTTCTTCCCGTTTCCAGTCCTATTGGAACACCCCTTTATTGCACAAGAAGGCATATCAATTGTTTGGATTATTTGCACGTAAATACACAATTATTATCGAAAATACGGAGGACAAATTTGACAGCTCACAAACTTTTTGCCTTCATCGTTTGACATGAGGGCAAGAGAAGGCTTATAAAGCAATAATTAAAAGACGTACCCGACTTTTTTGTCCCTTTTCTCTTGTGTATTATTATATTGTTAAAACTGCGTAAGCTCTTTTTTACCACGCGTACAGGTTTGATAAAATGTTTAGTTATCCCTCTATAGATTGTATATACTCTAAGAGCAATACAGAATAATAATACCCTCATAATGTAATACACGATTGAAACATGGCTGCTCCACAACATTTCGCAGATAGAGCCCAAATTAAGACTCGTATATGTTCATGCAACAATATCCTAATATCAATAGTTACGAAGATACGCGATTTCAATGCTTTAAAATTATCTTCTACAAAACGTTGGACAATCTTTGAGAAATTTGAATCAATTTTTTTTTTAAAGATTTTAATCATTTTATCTGACATGCATTAAAGTAAATGAATTTATATTATTGTAACAAAATGTATTGCGCACTATCAGAATCCTTTATATTATGAACAAAACTATAGAACCCTCTAGAATGCCTTACAGCACTCTAGGATTACCTGCAACATTCGGGAGACAGCCTGGAACAGCCTGAAAGCGACAGAAATCTTCTCGCAAATACTATAAATGAAAAAAAATGTTCTTGGGGATTCGAAAAACCAACGTGTCGCGTACATGTAAATAGCTACGTTGGAAAAAATTCCAGTTGGAAGTTTTTCAGGCTTTTTATTATTTTATTTAACTTTTATTGAAACGAATGAATTTATCGCAATCGATATAAGTTACTGATACTTCAACGTTTTGTAAAAAATAGGTCAGAAATAAAGAAAAAATGCAATCTCTGATATTGCATATCTCCATAACTATTGAAATTAGGTCATGCTTGCTTGAACATGTTCGATTCATACTCAGGAAGGGAATCCATCTGTAAAGTATTGTGGACTAGCTCTGTTACACCCTGTGTATAGCTTGAAATTAAATTAATAAATCTTATATATTTGTGTTGAATCCTTTCTTATTGCTCGAATGAGCAGTGCAGTATGCCTACCATATTTTGAATTATATTCTAACTGAATATGAACTAATGATGTAAACAATCTATAAGATAAAATGGATTTTATGAAAATGTCAAGGCGATATAACCCTTTAATTTGTATTACATATATTGAGTGCTGTCAGATTCAAATTTTGCTCAGTTGCACTTTAGGACCCTGAAGAAAATATAGACACACACAGCCCCACCCCGCGGACATTTCAACCTCCCCTTGTGTGATTTTTTTATCACAGAGTAACGATGCTTGCAACAAATTTTATGATTCACTGCCTTCCCACCTCTGGAATCCCGGGCAGCGGCAATATTACTTATTTATTTATTTATACAGAGTATTAACAAGTTCTTAATTACAATAAATCAACAAAAACAACGTAATCTTGAAATGTTTAACTGGAACTCAATTAAGAACGACTCATATTCCAATATGATTTCAAATCTTAAACGCTAAGCTAGACCAACATTATGACAGAAAAAGGAGCAATAAACCAAAAAGTGAGAAAAAAAGAATGAAAAGCAATAATTAAATAATGATAAATATCAACAATATTAAGCAATAAAACAAAAAAAGTAAGTATAAAAACAAAGTATTCATATTATATTTACATAATTATGTAGCGAACTTTGTTCTCGCAGCGACGGGTTTAAGTTTTACGGCCCTAAAGCACAGTATAGTAAAGCATACAGTATTATATCTTCATACAAACAGCCGAAACGACACCCTTCGAAATCTCGGTATACTTCAGACTGCTCAGTCGCCGCAGGGCTGCAGTAACGTACGGGCGCAAGCAGTGTGAGACGCTCCCGCGCATTCATTTACGTCAATTAATTATGGCACGAAATTATCGAACATAAATAAATAAATTGTTTATTGTTCTTTATCTGCTGTTGTTGATATTCTTAATATAAATAAATTATTTTATTATTTACTACTTTTGCAACAAAAATAATTTGAAATTTAATTCTTTATTTTTAACATTTTTTATGTTATGCTTTCGTAAATAAGTTGTAAAATAATTCTTTATTTTTTGGTTGTTCTGTTTAGTCTTATATCTTAAGGTAGTCTTATATCATTATTTTTCTTGCTCGTTCAATTTTAAATTACTTCGTGTTGCTTATTCAGATGTTTGTTTTTAACTAATATAATATTACTATAATTGGGTACCTGTATTTCTATATATGTAATTTGTTATCCTTTTTCGTTTGTTGCTGTAAGTCTTCATAATATAAATAAATAATTCATTTTATTACTTCCTAGAATTTGAAAAGGTTTTGGATTTATTAAACTAAGCAAAAAACAAAAAATGCATGTTTATTCCATTCCCTCCATACTAACTCACAATTTCTTTTAAAACATAATATAAAACCCAAGTAGAAATAATTAAAATTAAAACTTACAAAATTTGCAGTAATATTTAATGAAACGATAACATGACAATTTAAAATAGCATTTTTAAATACGTACCTAACCCCAATGAGTCGGTCAATGAGCAGCCCTGGTGCGCGTTTAACCAAGTTTAAGTACCAAGCGGCCGTAGGTATTTATTTCAAGGACACTGCCAAGTTAACATACTGTATGCTTTACTATACTGTGCCTAAAGGACTAATTGATACCGGAAGTTGACGGAACGCGTAAATACACAAAAGGCTTTTTTTAGCATCCGGAGAGCGAACGATGGCGAAGTTCCCAAATAAATAAGCGGATACGTACATGTCTACCATAATTTCATCACGGTTGTACATTATTTTGTTGATCATCTTAAACATCTTTACCTATAAAACTCATTGTCTGTCTCTCTGTCTGTTCTCTATACAAATCCACACCGTTTGTCAGATTCGATTCAAATTTTGCATACTTATGCTTTGGAACCCGGCGGGTAACATAGGTAACATTTCCCCCCTATTCTTATATCCCTTCCCCTCCACCTGAGATATTTTCGATGCAAATCTGTACCGTTCGACCGATCGGAATCAAAATTTGGAAACAAATTCTTTAGGACTCGGCGGGTAACGTTGGTGACATTTCCCCCCTATTTTTTTATTCCATCCCCTTCTTCTGATATTTCCTCCCTCTCCTTTTACTCTTTCCCCCCTGATATATTTTCGATGCAAATATATACCGTTCTAATCGAACCATTGTCTCCCCCCAACAATTTTTTTTTCAACTTAATCCTTCACCCGTGCAACGCCGGGTACGAATAGCTAGTCATAAATAAAACTAATATCGCGCCTAAAGATTGACACACATAGAAAAGTACGCTACCAATAATTTTATATCATCAGTATTACTGTTTTTTCTTAAAAAAATAAAATTATATATAATAATAATATAGGTTACACGGTAGGCTACATTCTCCATTAAAATGTTTGACGGACACGCGATGACCTCGATTTGGTTTCCACATACGTTACTGCGACATATACATAGGTCGTGTACTTAAAACTGAATGAGTTTCGCATCATTTGATTCTCAGATAAGTTAAAACATCTACAAAATATTCTGGAGGGAATGGTTGAGGGAAAGATTGCCAGAGAGCGCCCTCGCCGTGAATATCTTGAGAGAGTGTGCCAAGATATGAATTGTGCCTCCTACTCAGAGCTGAAGAGAATCGAAATGGAGAAGAAGCCAACCAATCCCACGGATTGAAACCTAAGAAGAAGATGATTAAGTTAAACAACTTATCCTTCTGTATCGGCCTAGAAGTCGACGTACAGTAGACGCCATTTATTCTTTGACATTGACATCCAATCTGCTGGGCGATCACCTATCTACTCGCACTATCTTGACATTCCAACCTATTCTGAAAATAATAATATTGGAATTTGGTGAAAAAAAATTTTCGAAGAAAATACTTTTTGGGAGAAAAAATGTATATTAAAAAAATATATTAAAAAGTCACGGACGTTACGCGAACGGACGGATAGATAGACAACGAAGTTATTATAATTGGGATTGTTTATAAATCTCTTATTCTCCTCATTCTCCTCACTCAAAGTGTCACATAAGACTACGTAAATTCACAACAAAAAGTCGTAAATGTAAATTTATTAAGTAACAACATTGACAAATAATTACGTCCCGTCTTTTTTTGAGTGGTGGAGTAACAATCACCGAATGAGGCGGACTATTGTAAATGTACGCTATTTTAAAGTGATGGGAAATTATTACCAAAATATAAAAAAATAGTTCAGAAAAGGTCGGATTGTCTGGCCATCAATGTCTTGACCTTCCCGCCAGTCTCGACCATGTTGGTTGTGTACGACGGCTTTCATTTTCCTCAGGATATCTGAATATACGGGGTATTTGGAAAACCCCGCAGGACTATATTCCTGCGTTGATTATGAGTCGAAAATGTTCAAGCAGCCATGACCATGATCAATAGTTATGGAGTTATACAATATCAATATTTGCATTTTTTTTTTTCAATATTTCTAACCTTTTTTTACAAAACGTTGAACTATCGTAACAGTAAGTTATATCGATTACGAAAAATTCATTCGTTTCAATACAAGTTAAATAAAATGATAAAAACCCTGCAGAAATTCCAATTGGAATTCGAAGGTTTTTATTATTTTATTTGTATTAAAGGGAATGAATTTTTCATTTTCATTTTTTTTTTCAATTTCAGAATTTCAAAAAATAAAATAAAATTCTTTAGTAAAATGTGTAATATCATTATATTTTTTTTTTCTCTTTTATTAAACTACTGTTAGACTAATGTTTTAATTTATATAATGTATTTATCTAATTATCTTATTTGGAAAACTACTGCTAGACTAATGTATTAATTTATATAATGTATTTATCTAATTATCTTATTTGGAAAACTACTGTTAGACTAATGTATTAATTTATATTCTGTATTTACCTAATTTAACTTCTTATTGTATTAATTTAATTAAAATATTTGTATTGTATTAATCTAATTAAAAAATTTATAATGTACTAATTTACTTGAACTCAAAATCATTAATTAATTATATATACTAATGAGTACCTATAGTCGAATATTGTGTTTTATAATGAAATATATAACTTGCCCTAAAACAGGACAGCCTAGTTGGGTAGTTACATATTTTATTATATGATTGTATGATAAATTATTATTGTATAATTATATTTGTAATGTAATTTAATGTAATGTTATGTTATGTTAAATAAAAAAATAAATAAAATAATAAAAAATTCGATAAGTGAAGACCCCATGGCAAAAAGTTGTTAACTAACATTTTTGTCAAAAATGAGTTAATAAGCCGTCTAAACTAAATATTGTACGCTCTTTTCATTGGAAATAAGTTCAGAACTTAAAAATAATTAGATCATGTTCAAATCATAGGGATGAACATGTTAACTACACTTTTTCATAAATATCAAATCAGTTACTAATGGGAAAAACATGTTATCTTCAATATTAACATGTTCATGCCATCATTCTGAAATAAACAAGCCTTTTAATTTGATTGGAATATTTATGGTTAATATAAATTTTACTCTGGCAGTACTGTCATATATTTGTTTTTATTTGAAGACTATTATAATATGTATTTTGAATAATTTTAAATGGTACATACATGTTTTGTATTATTAATTAACATGCCAGGTATTATGTAATTTTGGAAAATGGATGGTAAAAACGGATAGCACTAGAAGAGTTGTTTGATGTTCGTGTTTTACCTTTTTTAAAAAGGTGTTATTCTATTAAAAATGAGTTCCAGAGGCGAAAAAATGGTTGTTAACTACATTTTTTAGGGAAATTAGCATTTTTTTGTGCATAAATGCGTTTTTTTTACTTTGTAAATACATTATTGATATTTTAGTGACATAAATCAATAAAAATTAATCTTGAATAGCAATAAAACTTATTTTTCAAAGGCGAAATGCAAATGTCTAATTATCCCAAAATGACTTGAATGTTTGTTAACAACTTCTTGTCATGGGGTCTTCAAGTTTCAGTAATGATACGTTTTACAAAAAATTAGTCAGAAATATTGAAAAAAAATGCAAGCTTTGATGTCGCATATCTCCATAACTCTTTATATTAGGTCATGGTTGCTTGAACACTTTCGACTCATAATCAAGGCAGGAATATAGTTCTGTGAGGATATTAATGTTTTCCAAATAACCCTGTACATACAGTTCCCGAAGGGTTGTTTAACCTCCTTCAGTATCCGGCTAGATTATCTCATATTGGGCCGTAAACCTTTATTTTTGGAGACCTGCAATCTTTTTTCTTGCGCAAGTGAGAAGCCATGTAGATTACCTATGTAGATTAGTTATATCAGTGTTGTGCACAGTTTAATCATTAAATTCTATGACAAAAACCTAAGAAGCGTTTCCTTATTCTATTCGACTGTTAATTTTTAGTTGGATTACATTATGCTTTGTCACATCTGTTTCCAAATATTTAAACTGTTTTACCGATTCAAAAGCCAGGTCTCTTCTTGAATGAATTGCGAAAATAGTAATGACATCTGTTAATTTAAAAAACTTCACAATGAATGTTGACTAACGATATTCAAATAATAAATAGACAAATCGCATGGCAGGGTCAAACGTTAGATACTTCCTCTGCATACAAAACGTACTTGGCTCAATGACGCCTTATTTCCACATTTTATATTTGCAAGTTCATCGCACCGACTAAGGATGTCACTCTGACCGGATGCAAAAAAAGAGAAAGTCTCACTTAAGAAGCGAAGAAAAATGTAATTTGTTGGTAAACCAACCGAGTGACATGAAAAGATCTAAACGGCGACATGATGTATTACGCTTTCCGCGATTGTTCTTTGTGAGAATATTATCGTTTAAAATTGGGATAAACGGAGAAATTCCTCGAATTATTTCGGGAGTCGCGTCCATTCTTGTTGATCACATGACTATAAAATTACGATTATCCATATCTAAGAGTATGTTTCACAGCAAATAGTATTGATGAAGAAATACAACATGGTATCAAGTTGGCAAGATCCATGATCTAAGCGAGGACACCAAAATGTTGGTCTTATAGGCTGCACTCTTGTGTGCCTCTGAAACGAGGACGCTGTACAGGGCATGTACCAAGGACTACGAGTAGATGATATGGAAAAACAATACCAATGACATTTAAGAAGAACTCTAAGGTTCAAAAGGCAAGATAAACGCACAAATGATTGTATGATTGAAGAAACATCGAAGCCTTCATTCTTCATCGACGGTTTCGAAGGGCTAACCCCGTAGTCAGAATGCCTGATCCGAGATTACCAAAGGAAATTATGTACTCTCAGCTATCCCAAAGCAAACAAACACACGGGAGCCACAAAAAACCATTCTTGTTGATCACATGAAATAACATCTCCCTGAAAGCGGACCATCATTAAAAGTGATAAATGAGAAATCGCCGAAGAAGACAGACTTAAGTGAAGAGCAATAGCGTACAGTGAATGGACACCCACCGCTATCCCAGGACCGTTTTATGAGCGTAACCTCCCATATCGGTCCTACTCATACGTCGCCAGGTTGACAATTTTTTACTCTAAAGGCCATCTCCGTATCACGTCGTGTAAAGGGCGACGCGACCCGGAGAGGTTCGCAATAGTCCATTCACTGTACCTCCTCCACATATCACACTTTATAAGGAAATATCAAAGAAAGTAATAGCATACAGTGGAATACTTCGAAATAAAAAGCCAGTAGCACGCTGCATCATCAGGAGAACAAGTAGAGTAAACAGGCCACAGAAATAAGCCCACAGCCGCTGTCTCCCACTTCCAAGATGCTACAGGATTTGTGAATCCAGGATTGGACTCCTCATCAAACATAGTAATTTCTTTGTCTGTTCGTCCGTTCGTCCGTCCGAACTTCGTGTAACGTTATCCCAGAACGCTATCGATGTCGCCATCATTGCATATCCGCGACCCGCCAAAAAGATCCTATAAATAGGGCTTAGCAAAAACGAGAACCATTGTTCTGTCATTTTTAACGGGTAATAACTAGTACACTCATAATCGTGACGGACAGTCGATAATTGTGACTATAAAATGATCACACACACACACACTGCATTTTGCGAGATTAACCAGGAAAAACTAACAACCGGTTACCGGAACTGAATGAAAATCAGTGATGTTCTTCCCTAATAGACAATCGAGGTTTGCAGATATTTGAGCAGAACCGGTCTGGTACCTGTATAGCTTTCAACACCGCAAATGAAAATATGAGACTATAAAACCCTTTGTAATAAAATATGAACACCGCTGCGGCTCGTTAATAGCCGTGTTGTGCACTTTACGAGTATTCTATGCCAGCTTAGACAACGATGCATCCCTATAATTGAATGCGAAGAAGAAGGTATATTATTATTTTGTTTGACGCGTCATTGCCGTTGTGACTCGATGGTAAAGAAGCATAAATAATAACGATAATAAGCTGCGAGTGTTCAATGTAATATAAAAATGTTCTCGGGTTATCACGGCCGTTCAGAATCTTCTGTGTGTAATTTTATGGGATATTCTGCCGCGTATATATGGCATCTCTGACCGACGTTTCGGATCGCATTGCATTCGGATGCTAGTGATGGTATTTTAACCGGTGACACACTAACCATTTTTTGAGATTTCCAACAAATTTTTCGCAATTCGACGGCAGCCATCGGCACTAAACATCAGTTTAATCTTGGATACCAATCATCGGTACAATCATATAACAAATCCGAAAATAACCGGTTAAAATAACGGTTTGATCATCACTACCGGATGCATGTGTAAAACTTGTGGAAGGGTGTGCGATTCCAGAAAAGGGCTCCTCAGCCATTCTCGGACGTATAATTAAAACATGGCAGACGTCATCCTCGCAATGAGGTATCGTCGAAGAATGAAACGTAACATAAAGTATACTTATTTTAAATTAAATAATCTCTTATAATTGTTAATAAAATTTATTGTTCAATCAAAATATATTATTTTACTATGATGTATTTTTCAAAACTATTACTATACATTTTCATTGTATTATAAATGCTTAGATTTAAATCCCCATCCCATCTCTCTCCCTCTTTTCCTTTCATTTCCTATGGAAATTAGTATTTTCTACTTATCTTCTATTTAAAAAAAAAAGTTTTATACTCCTTCCGTAGAAGATGTTTTCATTCCTTTCATTATATACTGCATAATATTTATTTACATTACTAAAGACAACATCATTAGTCCATAGGTAATCAATTAATCTTTATACTTTAAAACTATATTTTCTTCCTCTATCTGCTCCATTATTTATTATCGATTATCTCTATGTGTCCCGAATACAAAAAAATTTAACAATTATTTTCATAATTTAATATTTGTACATATTGACGATAATAAAATAAAAAAATTAATCATAAATGTACAATAAATCAAAAGACTTTTTCATTAGATTCATTGTATCAGCGCATTACAATTAAAATTATTTCTGGGTTACATTGAACTCAACGTGAGTGATTAAAGGTTAAAGTTGCACAAGATAAGCATTGTATTTAAAAAATTTAATAAAATTTTTATGTCAAATATTTTGCTGTTTTGCGATTGTGAATAATAATTGTAATTGTACAATGTAATTGACACTATCGTAGGATCTAGAATGGTCTACAATTATCTACAACCTTCAGGAAATGTCTAGAAATGCCTGGAACAACCGAGAAGCAACGAGTATTTTCTCATGAACACTAGAATAATCTAAAAAATATCAGCATTTGGATATAAATACGGAACCACGCCGCGGCGGGAGTTCGGTTATCGAATTTGACAGTTCAATCACTAAGGCCCGGTTGTTTCAAGTTCGATCAAAGTAAGCGTAGAGTTTAAACTGAAATTTTTAGTACTTTTTTCAAAAACGGGTTGTTTCAAATCGGATTAAGCGAAATCTGTCAGAGAATTCTGAGCGGAAATTTTAGATTAAACTCTCGGTCAGAGTCGCACATGCGCACTGCGCAATGTAATTGACATCTGTCAATAAAATATTTTTTTATTAATTTTTCGACATTTTACATACAAAGTGTCGAAATGTACAATATTATGTAGGGGGACACAGGCTTTTCTGACGATCGACTGATCCTACAGTATATCCTTAACAGGAGAAGTACTTTACTTAGATCTCGAACAATACTTTTTTGTCAGAAGAAATTGATTTTTCCGCAACTCTAAATGTATTTTACCGCAGGGCATTGTCGACAATATTTTTTTTTCAAGGTTTCTATTTCACTCGGGTTTTGATAATTTTACATTTATATCCATGAAAGGTGCGTAGGTGATTTATCTGGAACACTGCTTCTTGGACTGCGGATAGTGTCAGCCATTACCAGAGCAATGGCTGACCACAGACCAAATTTTAGGTACTAGATTTGGTAATTGCTATATTGTAGGAGACCGGGACTATGCCCTCAAACCAAATGTGCAGCAATTTTTAATGCTACAATGGGCCTGAAGGCCCAATTTTAATTGCGGTCTGACAAGAACACCTAGATTTTAAAGAAATCAGAAAGATGTATTGCGACCTCACCGGGAATCGAACTCGGAATTCTCAGTATGCAGAGCCAGTGACATGGCCACTGGTTTGGTCATGTGGAACAGATGAGCAAAGAAAGGATGGCAAGGAAAATTGTTTGTCGAAAGCAGCAGAAGCAGAGGACGTCCGCGGAATAATAGTAATAAAACAATATATTCGGTGCATGAAATTCTTTTATTTTATTGTATTTTATATACCTACCTATTAACAGGAAAATGAATATTTTAATAAAAAATACAACTTGTAATAAAATTAAGCCAGATCTCTTTTGGCATTATGCCTTTCCAAAACAACTTCGTGAATTTCCTGCCGATTCTTTAGATAGTTGGGTTTTGAAAATATCTAACTGAACCACATATAATTTATTCTGCATATCAGTCGTAGGCTCTGGATTCACTTTTCTTATTACCTGCAAACAAAGAAAAGGTTATAAACAGAAAAACTAAAGAAATACAATACAGATCAAATAAAAACATATTGTTCTTGCAAACACTAAATAGGTAAGATAACATTTAATTTCGTCAATAACTAACCTTCCTGGCGCTTTTCATCGTATTCTCGAATCTACTTCGATGTACAACAGCAAAACAGCATTGTTGATGACATGTTTCGAAACATCTGCTTTGATCTGCTTGCTGTCAAATGAAATTTAAATTATGTGTTGCCATATGCAAAATTATTTTGGCGTGCATTTGTCTATGATTTTTATTTTACACAATCGCAACACCCCTAATCCGATTTTAAATTTGAAACAACTCAATTCTTCGAGATTTCGCGTGACCTTGAGGTTAAGCTCAGTTTAAGCCAGAATTTCCGATTACTTTGATCGAACTTGAAACAACCGGGCCTAATAGTGTATACTAAAGAATAGCGTTAAGTTTCATTCGTTTTAAGTGAGTTTGTACAACATTGCATAGTTAATTAATCATTATGTTACCACAAAATAAATTTGCTACATTTGAAGAAGAAGGTATAATAATTAATCATTAATTAATAAATCGCTAAATAATTTCCAATGTTTTCATTTTTCCTGTCGCGACATGTCGCAGCCACGACCCACGTGACAATACTTAAAATATGATGATGCTTTTAGGTCGTATCGGTGGTCCGGGTCTCGAGAGCAACGTTAGAAAAGCCGTCGCTGCACGATTTAGATTAGGTTAATCCACTGGCTGTGTTGTTTCAAGCGCGC
>JADDOH010004504.1:0-27870 GCA_016648135.1 Agrypnia vestita
CAAAGAAATCATCACCGACGGTTCAAACACTGGTTCAGGAAAAACTACGGAGCAGGGCCCCGTAGAATCTCCCAGCGGGACACCCAAGTTCCAACAAAGTCTTTAAGATGTCTAAAGTTAGACTCATTTCTCACCAGGTCGACATTTGTGGGATGCCGACCTGTCTCAAGCGGCCCGTTTATACCTTCAATCAAGTCCTCTCTAGCATCCCTCAACAGAGCACAATCCCAGAGGATATGTTCCGGGGTCTGGGCCACACGAGCGCAGGCGCACCAAGGGTGAGTGGAGAGTCAAAGATCATGTAATTTGGACCTGAACTCACCATGGCCCGACAGTATTTGTGCTGTGTAGTGATCCAGAGCCGGAAAATACCCTCCGGACCCCTTTCTCTCTTTCACCATCCCCCTCGGGAAGAAGGAATGGGTCCATCTCCCAGTGGTGGCGGCGTCCCATCTTTCTTGCCAGACTTCTAACGTAATTAATCTAATTCGTCTGCCCAACTCCCCAGTCCGCTCGTTGTCCAGGAGCCTGAGAGTCCTACCAAAGTAGTCAACTTCCAGGCCCCGCCTCAGATTACGGCGAGCGCTGGTCTCTAAGACCTCCAGATCAGCAGGGAGCACCCCCGCTAATACTGGGAGGGCCTGCCCAGACACAGTCCGATAAGCTCCCGTCAGCGCCAACAGGGGCACTCTCTGACCACTGTTGAGTGCTGCAGCGACCACCCTAGTTCAGAGTCTATGCGACCAGACCTGAGCAGCATACGTGACCTGGGCCACGTATGTAGCCTTATAGACTAGTCGCATAGCAGGCGAACGGATGCCCCACTCTGCAACGCTCATCCTCTTCATGGAGGTGAAGAAGACCCCCGCTCGTTCGGAGATAGTCTTGACATGAGTCAGGAAGGAGCCCGACATATCAAAGGTCACTCCCAGATACTTAAAATTTCTTTCAAATTTGATATTTGTGCTTCCCATTTTCACGATCGGATTTCTAACCTGACTCAAGCCACCCTTCATCTTCAAAGCAACCGTTTTCGAAGGCGCCAGCGTAAGCTTGTTTCTTTTGCACCAATCAGTAATCATCTCAATCGACCTATTGCTCTTGTCTTCTAATTCTCTGCGAGTCTGTCCAGAAACGAGCAGTAGAGCATCATCCGCGTAGGCAATAATTATACAACCATCTGGCAACGGCAACAGCAGCAGGTCATCAAACAGGATGTTCCACAGGGTTGGTCCGAGGACCGAGCCCTGTGGACAACCCATGTCCAAGGGCCTAGTGCGAGACACACCACCATAACTAAGGGTCACGGTGCGATCACCGAGGTAGCTTTTGACAATGTCAAAAAGATACCCCGGACACTGCCGGACCTTCAGCTTGGTGAGTATCATCTCCCACCAGGCGTTATCAAAAGCACCCGATATGTCCAAGAAAATCCCAATAACATACTTCTTACTATTATTCTTCACCCACTCTTGCGTGAACATCATGGCATGCTCTGTGGATCTACCCCTAACGAACCCAAACTGACGGTCACAGGCCGGCGAGAGATTTCTCTCAAGCCTATTGCGTACCACCGTTTCAAGTACCTTCTCAAAAACGGGAAGGAGCGTGATCGGGCGATACGCACCTGGATCAGACCGCGGTTTGGAATTCCCCTTGGGTATGATTGAGAGCACCCCTCTCTTCCATACTGTGGGAAAAAACCCCACACTAAGACATGTATTAATCACAAATAAAACTTCATTTCTGGCACACCTCCATACGTTCTTCGCAATTACGCCCGTTATCTTGTCCACACCGGGGGCCTTCTTAGGACCAAGGTTCCTGAAAATGGCACCCAGCTCAGCCTCCGTTACCGGGGGAGGTTCCCGTGTCTCCAGCAGCATGAAACTAGTTGGGAGACGGGCCAGGGCACGGATAAGCCGATGGTGGTCCCCCTCCCCCTCAGTCCGCTCCAGAGGCACGAGCCTCTCCAGTAGCCCATCCAGAGTAGAGATCAGGTCTTCCGTCGTCCTCCCCCCGAGGGATATTCCGGATAAGAGGGAGACGGGGTTAACGCCACCCCTCCGAACAAGCCCCGTAATCCTCCAAGGATCAGCATTCCCTACCTCGGTCACCCATTGTTGCCAGTGGGCTCGTTTGGCACTGCGGATCGCCACCGTGTAAGCCGATCTGGCCGCACGGAGATTCTCCCTGAGGATCTGTTGCTCCGTAGGAGATACAAGATTCTTTCGGGCAACTCCACAGTTTCTATATGCTCGACGGTAAGCTGCACGCAGCGCCCGTAGATCATTAGACCACCAGCGGGCAGAAAAATTTCCGCTCGGACGGGTTCGACCAATAGCGAGGTCTGCCGATCTAACTACTGCCTCGTTTAGGAGCTCACCAACTAGGGTTGGGTCCCTTGCACTCCTTTCGTATATTCCTCTCAGTTCCTCATTCATAGTCAAATCAAAAGCATCCCAATCCACGTCTCTGGACTTGAACATCCACTCGTCTCTTGCAATCCTAGCCGGGGCTCGCGAGAGACGAAAAGTGATCAGACGGTGGTCACAGTTGATGACACCATCTAACACTCTCCAGTCCTTCACGAGTCCCAGCATATTATCTGAACACAGCGAGAGATCAATGAAACTCTCACCACCGGCATACCCCGCAAAAGTTGGCAGCGAACCGGCCTCGTTGAGGATGTTCAGTCCGTAACCGGCAATGAACTCCTCGACGGCGATCCTACGATCGTAGCCGGTATGCTGCCCAGAGTGATCATGCCAGAGGGGAGAACGAGCGTTGAAGTCTCCACAGATCATTACATGTTTCCCTTTCAAGCTGTCCAGGGTACGGGAGAGTCCCAGGATGTGGGGGCCCACGGGGTCACCATACTTGAAGTATACCGAGATAAAGTAAATCTCGATTCCCCCAAGCACGACGGAGACGCACACTCGAAATCTATCGGAGAGGTGTGCCAGGTACAGAGGCTTCATGCGACTACTGTCAACCAGAATCCCCGCACCAGGCGAAACACCCTCCTCGACCATAACGAGGGGCGCCTCGATCCCGGGAGACCTGCTCCGCCAGGTATACTGCTCCTGAATCAGTGTCAGAGATAAGTTAAATTGACTAGTCACCCGCTGCAACTCTAAGGATGCAGCGCGCGAACGGCCAACGTTAACT
This sequence comes from Agrypnia vestita, assembly GCA_016648135.1. NCBI lineage: Eukaryota > Metazoa > Arthropoda > Insecta > Trichoptera > Phryganeidae > Agrypnia > Agrypnia vestita. The sequence continues at coordinate 3,172 of JADDOH010004504.1, forward strand.
TGGCCGACTATGATCTCATTAGCCATAGTTGGTCAATTTCACACATAGGTCCACAGCGGCCTGAAATGCGGGGCAGGCCGCATCACCAGTTCTATGGTCTGCCGGTTTTTTAAACCGGGTGCAGGTAGCACACCGGGGTTCAGCATCTTTCTTATTACATTCCTCTTCTTTGTGGCCCTGGTTAGCGCAATGTCGGCACGTCTCTTCTTTTTGTTTACATGACCGCGTTATGTGGCCATACATTTGGCATTTAAAGCATCTCGTAGCGCCCACAAAATCGCGGACGCGACAAGATTGCCAGCCTTCCCTAAGGTATATCCTGCCATCGTCAATTATGATTTTTCTAATAGCCGGAAGTACGGCATACACACAGTTTACAGTGTCGCCATCACGGCGGCCGAACATACTGACTCTCTTGGTAGATTTCTTAAACTCTTCTACTGACACGTTTATCTTTCCCTCAATGTTAATTGCATAAAACTCTTGCAAAAGAGTATTTTCATCTAGTGACCTAGGTACGTCATATATGGCAACTTTGGGGAGTCTGCCTTTAGGCTCTATCATCAAGAGACCTTTAGACTCAAGCCTTGGTTTGGCTGCCTTAATGGAATCCAGACCAGTATTAGAGGACGTCTCAAGTAAAACCCCTGCGCCGCGTACGCGCCTCAATCTAACCGGACGGAAACCGTCATCTGTAGGTTTCAACGTGCTCATTACTAAAGTCTTAGTAGCATCGGCCGAGGTGCCCTCGGCCTCTTTGGGGTAAATTATGACGGTGGCAGGAGCGGGCCCAACCTCCCTCATTTCACCTCGGATTTTTATTGCGGCTGCTACGCCAGCATAGGAAGATTTTGGTGGCGTCGAAGGAGCACCCTGCAGGATTCCTTTTGCTAGCTCTTTCACTTCTTCCCTCAAAACTGTAACTTCGTTCTTGAAATCGGAATATACCTCGTCTGGGGTTCCTTTGGTTACTTCATCCAAATTTACTTTAAGCTCAGCAAAGGAGTTGTTCATGCTGGTCCTGTACTCCATAAAGTCATTATAACTTTTCACAAAGAAAGCTGACCTGTGCTCTTCCAGAGCTCCTCTAAGACGTGCGTTTTCTGCGTTCATTTCTGCGACAAGTGTCAGTAGGTTGGCGGGGGTAGCCGACAATCTCGATTTATGCATAACTGTGATGCGACCTTTATCTTCCGCTAGTACAGTCTGGATTTCATTAGCGATACCGCGGGCCCTCTCCAAAAAATCGATCTCCCGGTCTTTATGGGGGACCCAGAAATGGGTAACATGGAAGATAATTCCTCTAATTCCGCCCTTTTCTTCTTTGTCGGTCGCCCAACGAAGGCGCTAGCATCTCCGGAGGGGGATTGACTTCTACTAGTAGTCGGAGTCAATCCCTGCTCCATCTCGGTGATAATTTCCCTCAACAGACTGACCCTCTCTGGTGTAAGTCCCTTCTGTAATAGAGGGTGTTCCTCCAGGTCCCCTCGGGTGGGTGATTTTCCAGATTTTTTAGCCATAACTGGATAGCCTGGAAAATGGCCGACACAAAGGAGTTTTTTTGACAAGATTCTGTCGGTAAATGACCGAGATATACACAAAACAAAGTTTACAAAGTATAATAGTAAAAATCGCACAATTAATAAGAGAAATTTACACAAAACTGAGTGTTTTCATCGGGAAAGCGCTCCCGAAAAACACAAAACCGAAGGAAAAATCCAAAAAAGCCTAATCACTAAAAAGTTGTAAATACCTACTTAACTACAAACTATACCTAACAACTAAGAGTGTTTTCCCTAGGTTTTCCAACCCAGGGAACACTAAACAGGAGAAAAATTCACAAAAGTTTAAAGGGTTAGAAAGTTGCAAATATCGCACTTATGGTAAGTTATACACTGAATCACAAAGTGTTTTTCCAGGGTTTTCCGACCCTGGGACCACGAAACAAAGGTCGAACTTCACAAAAAGTCAAGGATAAAAAACTTGTCATCTGATCCAGAATTTTCCGGGATTTTTCCGAGCTTTTCCGACAAAGTAGGGATCTAACCCAAAGTCGGAAAATTCACTTCGGAAAACCCCTCTTGTCCCTTTGCACTACCACTGGATTCACTCAAGTCCGTAGGTATTTCACAATAATTGGAGCACTGACGTCATTTCCTAAATTACAAAGTACAAAAACCAAAAAACGCGAATACCGATAGGTATTCAAGACGACGAGGAGCGTAGGGACAGACCAAAAAGAACGTCCAGCGGTGGCGCCTTCTTCGGCACGAATCGAAAGAACAATTGTAAATATGTGTTTGCTAATTATGTATATAACTGTCAATGAGGGTCCCGTTAATGAGTCATCCATTAGAGCGACGACCGCGGCCGAGGGAGAGAGATTAAAATCTCACGATGAGTCACTCGGGCCGCGGGCGCGCTTAATTAAATATTTTAAATTTTGTTTTGAGATAAAATCGCAAAGTAAAAATCAGGTAGTCGCCTACGGAGCGGTCAGCTACAGTGTACTTGCCCGCATCTCTGTACCAATAGAGATACGGGCAGGTAACAACCGACACCCACACGGCTCGTGACTTGAGATAGCGCGCCGTACATTTTTTCGTACGGCGCTAAATTTAGATTCACTATCGCTAGAGAGCTCAATAATTAAAGTATGAGGTGTCATTTTCTTCAGAAAAACAAGGGATGCGACATTAATAATTTAGATATTTTCACAAATAAAAAAGTTTCATTTTCTGTCACATGCACGTGATTTGCAAGCGCTGACATGCCCGGACAGTAATCTGCGTATTACACCCACATGCGGGCATGTCAGACGCACATTTTGACATATGACTCATTAGCGGAAGATATGAGAGAGGGGATTTATCTTAAAAAATATCCGCGCGCCGCGAGATATGCGCCGCCGATGCACGGTATCGCCGGCGCCCAGCGGTCGTTCCGCTAGGCCGAGCGCACAGCTTCCGTGGTCCACCACGTTACGCCGATGCCTACAATAAAGATGTAAATCCCCTCTCTCAGTAATCCCTTTTTGGCAGTTATTTTCCCGTTATTTTGGCTGGACCCAAATAAAAAGGCTGCGAAAACCTAGCGAAATCACAGTGCTCTCAGTGCCTTAGTGCCAGTAAATATTTGTTGCCGTGTTTGTGCGACAAATAGTTTTTACAACGTCACTCTGCCCGTTTTTCGCTAGGTTTCCTTCTGAAACAAAAACTCTGCTTTTATTTTCTTGTGTGTAAATTGTTGTGAATTAAAACCCCTGAAGAAACACCGTCGATCGTAGCGTTGCTCTCCGGTGTTTCCAAAGTATCACCATCATCATCAAGATTTAGAAGCGAGTTGTGACTCGTCGTCAGTGACGTCACGACGCCCGGAGCACAGCAGACAGGCGAGTAATCGGTGATCCACCCTATTCTAAAATAATTATTTGCTACGGGCGTGTCTGTCCGTAACAGTTACGTTTATTTACTAGCCGGCCTAAGTTCCGTCACCTGTACCTGGCCCTATGTTTCATTCTAGTGGTACGGTGGGTTCTAATGGATAAAGGGGGTGTGGGAGGTATGTATAAATGTATGTGTACGCGAAAAATGTGTTTGCTTTAAATTCGGCCCCTCCATACCCAAAGGCTCATCGGTGACTGATCCCATCTTCCTTCTCCCGACACGAGTTCCGGATACGTTGACCTGAGCCTGGATGCGCCTTTTCATGTTGGGCCTCTTCTGTGCAAAGTACCGCACCATCCCTCGCGTCAGTGTCTGGCGTCCGGGCTCAGAGCCAGTTTGCCCCCCGAATTCCAACTCCTCCAGGTTAAACTAAGTTAAACTACGGTATATATACTGAAGCTACTGTAAAGATGGTCCCGGGCCACCTGTCAAGTCAAAAATATGCGAGTGGGGAGGGGGAGTTTCCTAGGCTCCCCAACCCTCGCCTGTGAGCAACTGCAGCCCATTGGCCATTCGCGACACTACAGTGACTGCAACCACCCTCCCAGGTAGTACTTATTATAATCTGATATGCATCAATACGTTCAATCCATTCCAGACGAGGGAAGACATCCGCACGGGTGTTGTGCCACCCGTGAAGAGCCCCCTCATACACTACGTACGAATAGATACATACTAATAAAATATAATATACATACATATACTTACATATACAATACATAAATAAATACTTGTAATGGTTGGTTGCCATGTGGTTTCACGAGGCCATGACCCCTCGTATTAGTAGATGGAAAGGTGGATCTGGACAGTAGGGATATGCCTAGCCCCTGGCCAGGGATGTCGGTGTATTTTCTCCAAATGGTGTACAGCTAGAATCCTGCCATCGATGATGATTGGATTTGCCTAATTTTCTCCGGCTGATGTGTAACTGGAACCCTGCCTTCACTGATGAAGATGATGTTGTCACTATCGAAACGTCACCTGATGATATTTATCTGAACCACCGCTAGTGATGATGATGATGATGATGATACTATCGTAACGTTTCCTGACGATATATATCTGAGACACCGCTAATGATGATGATGATACTATCGGAACGCCTCCTGACTATATATGACTGGGACACCGCTAATGATGGTGATGATGATGATGCTATTGAAACGTCTCCTGACAATATATAACTGGGACACTGCTAATGATGATGATGTTGATGATACTATCGAAACGCCTCCTGACGATATATAGTTGAACCACCGCTAGTGAAGATGATGATGATGATGATACTATCGTAACGTCTCCTGACTATATATAGCCGAAACACCGCTAATGATGATGATGATACTATCGTAACGTCTCCTGACGATATATAGCTGAAACACCGCTAATGATGATGATGATGATGATGATACTATCGAAACGCCTCCTGACTATATATATAACTGGGACACTGCTAATGATGATGATGATGATGATGATGATACTATTGAAACACCTCCTGACGATATATAACTGGGACACTGCTATGATGATGACGATGATGATGATGCTATGGGAACGTCTCCTGACGATATATAACTGGAACGCGGCGATTGGTGGCGACGACGTAACATAGCGAGAAGTGTGTAATCGGAACGCGACGTTCAGTGACGGTGATGTAATTTGGCGCGTGGTATATAGTTGGGACACGGCATTCGGTGATGATGACGGTGGCGATGCTGATCTGACTATCCCCCCCCCGACGATGCACAGTCGTATGAGTACGTAAATAAATAAATATATAAATAAATAAATTGATAAATAAATAAATAAATTAATTAATAAATTAATCATTTAATAAATTAATCAATCAATAAATTAATAAGTAATTAAACAAATGAATAAATAAATAAATATATTATTAATTAATTAATAAATCAGTCAATCAGACAAGTAAATGAATAAATAAATATATAATTAATTAACTAATCAATCAATCAATCAATTAAATAAATAAATAGTTAAATTAATAATTTATAAATAGATGAATAAATAAATGAATGAATGGCTGAATGAAAAATAAATAAATAAACAAATAAATAAATATATATATGAATAGACAAATAAATACCTAATTAATTAATTAATTATTCAATCACTCAATCAATTAAATAAATAAATAGAAGTAAATAAATAAGTTCGGCGTCGAGCACACGAGCCGCCCGATCCCTGGAAGTTCACACACATGCAGAGAAGGGTTAATTTGGCAAATTAATTCGCCCCTATTATGGTCAGTACGGATTCAACATGCAAACAACACCTGTGGAAAAACATATGTAAAGTTTACGGTACAGGGGTTAGCTTTCACTGTCGGCGCTTCTTCCGTCTCTGTCTGGGGTGTCGAACCCGAGACCATTCTTCTTAATCGTGCGCCACCTTTATATATCGTTATAATCTCAAAACGGAAAGAGGATGACATGACTTACCCATCTGCCGCCGGTTATATCCAGTCCAGTGCATCGTAGTTTCACTTCATGTACCTCACTTTATACCTAAGGATTGCGGACACTTGCCTTGCACGCGCATACGATTCACAGGCCCCTAATTAACTATAGTTCGCGACCTAACCTTTGATCCTGCCATTACGCGCTTATAAGTTTCCGTAGCTGGGGCTTAGTATCCAGCCTCTGCAACTATACGGTGTGTTCCGGACGGTAACGCCCAAAAATATGGGGTGATTCCACCGCCTTACGGTCAGGTCAACCTGATGGCACCGATATCGCAGATTCTCAGACGAAAGCGAGATCGTATAAAAATTCGCTGAGAATCTTAGAGCGGTCCAAAGGCTGAAGCAGGAGTCGAGTAGAGAAGAAGAGAAAGTCGCAAGTAGATCTGGAGGTGAACGCAGGAGCAGAACTGAATTCTGGGTTCCTGCGCCACGTAATTTATTTCATCAAAAAATCAGGGCCCGCACGCCCAGGCGCATTTTCAACGACCAGTCAGAGGTCGGCATTTCGGAAACCGACGACACCGACCTCTGTCTGACGGCGGGATCACTACTCATAATTCGAGTCGCAGCTCTATGAGCAGTGGTCCCGTATTCAAAATATTAATAAACATGTAACTAAACATTCTACTATAGTTATAACATACTATTTTTACACATTTATATTATATCTTTCTTTTGTTTCAATAACAAATGTCTCTCAGGTTCATCCTTCATGGAGATAATCGGTAAAAAGGGGGCCAGACTCGCCAAGCTGGGTGCAATAATTTCGTATATTTGGTCTCTCTGGCGAGCCTGGCTACACAAATTCAATATTTTTTCTACATAAAATTATGTAAAGCCATACACAAGTGATTGCGAACAAAATCATATTAATTTTTACATTTTATAATTTTTGTATAAAAATGGCGACTTCGGCACGGTACCGATGTCGCAAGAGGGTACTGAATTGTGTTTGATAAAAATGGCGACTTTGGCACGGTACCGATAAAATGGCGACTTCGGCACGGTACTGATGTCGCTAGAGGGTAAAACCGATGCCCCCGGACTGTGGCGATACCGTACTGCAGTCGCCCAATATTACGATTTGGGAAGATTAAAATCTTTTTCAAGAATCAAATCATGCCGCCGCGATTTCTTCTTACATCGCTTACAACATACACAAAAACATTTTTAACAACAAAATTAATCCGATAACGTCCCAGTGATGTCAAAAATAAACTTTAAAAAACATACATACAAAAATTACAATAAATAACTTCGGTTATTTTTAATAAAAAATGCGTCGAGCGCGCTAGGCATACCCAAAGGGTTTTATTTATTCTTGCCCATCTGCGCGCTCGCGCTCACAATTCATGTGATAAAAGATGCAATAATTAATTCTAAAAAATCAAAATACAAAAAAATCACTTTTTTTCTTTAATAAAATGTTCATCAGTGCCAACATTTGGAGATTGGTAAAAAAGGCCCGATTAAGGGCCACCGGTTTTTTCTTGTCCGACACACGGTGTATATACTTTAATCAAACCGAAACTCGACATTATTTTCTTTTCTTTAAATTTATATTCCTCGAGATACCGGAATTAGACTCTAGCTCGACAATTGCAAGTATTCATATATCTTAATAATACTGTAACATAGTCCTTACGCATCCGTACTTACCCGGGTCATCGAGACTAGACTCTAATTCTAATGATCATACTCTAATGATTATACGCACCGATATTTTTCATAAAACCCGTTACCCGTTATTTTCCGATGTTACATATTCTTATATTTATCCGAAATACCGGGATTAAGCTTTGAATCTAGGATTCCATCCATTTATAAGTTTTAACAAACCCATGAAGCAACCACTTGTCCACTTGTTGTTGTTAAAGAATTGATTGCTTCTATAATAAAACCCCACTAGTCTACATCTTATAAGGTCAATACATATTACTTTTAGGGTCCGCCGATTTAGTTTTATTCTAATATTATTCTTAATATAAATTTATTATCATCTCGAATATTTGATATCTACTCTCCGGCAAATTTTAATATAGTTTAAATCATTTTAATATAGTTTATCATTTTAATATAGTTTAAAAATAACGGGATTCTGTAATTTCTACAAGTATAAACAACCCCAATCTTACCAAATCCATTTTATGTAGTGAAAGACGCGGGATTTATATTCTTCCTAAAATGTAAAATGAACCCGGTCTAGATGAAACATCCTTATTTAGTTTCAGGACAACGAGGTTTACGCGTTCCACGAGGAATATGATATAACCCGATCTAAACGAAGGTAATTTTATATAATTTTAGGACAGCGGAACTTACAAATTTCATAAAGTATATCGTGAAGCCAATCTAGGCGGAGACACTACGTATATTTTAAACAGAGTAAGAGTTTAAATTTTACCATCAAGTCTAATACACCGCAAGAATGTCCTAGGCATAGTAAACAAAATAGCGGTCAAAACTGTAGTGTTTCTATGTTCATACGTTTTAGCTCAAAACGAATATTATAAGTTTCACATTTATAATACAAGACACGAATTTCTAAACGAAACATTTTAAAATAGTTCTAATTGAAATCTACATGTTTCATATTTATTAAATGAAGGCGCGAATTCTAAACGAAACACTAACATTGTTAAAAACGGGACCCTATATTTATATATGCTTAAAATGAAACGCGAATTCTCGAACGAAAGCATTTTATATAACTAAATGTAACGAAATCTTATATAGTTTATAAATAAGAAGACCCGGCCCCAGGCGGTTTTTATATATTTTCAATATAACGAGGCCCTACAACATCTTTATAAGTATAATACAACCCCGGTCTATCGAAACAATGTACTAGAAGTTTTTATATGTTTGAATACATGATATACGTTTTTTTTTTATACGCGTTTTTATACGCGAGATTTACGTTTTCGTACAATACAAAGTAACCCAAATTATACAACCGCGAAGTTTACATCACTCCTAAAGTATAACCAGAACTAATTGAAACATTTTTTCATAGTTTAAGTCCGCGAGGCAAATATCTTTCATAAAATATAAAATAACCCGAATCAAATTAAACATATTTTTACCTTATAGACTTTCCCCAACGCGCGTAATAATTCCGGCCACATGAAACGTTTTTATATGTTTTAATAGCGCGGGACCTATGTTTTCCTATATAATATAAGATAACCCGGGCCGAACGGAAGCAATTTTATATACTTTATAAAATAGTGAAACTTGTACTTCTGTAAAACCGTAAATAAACCCCGACCCCCACGAGATTATTTTATATAATTTTTTAGAATAATGAAATTTCATACATCTGTAAAATTGTAAATAAGTCCCGATTCTCACGAGATTATTTTATATAATTTTCTAGAATAATGGAATTTATACATCTGTGAAATTGTAAATAAACCCCGATTCTCACGAGATTATTTTATATAATTTTCTAGAATAATGGAATTTATGCATCTGTGAAATTGTAAATAAACCCCGATTCTCACGGAATTACTCTATATAATTTTAAACGAAATGAAAATCTAGATTATTATGGGCTGAACCTGATACCCCGCGAGATCAGCTATATATTTTTCACTATACGTATTTTTAATCCCAGAATTTATTCGCTATAATTTTAACGGACTCTTACTATTAAACATAAACAAAAAAATTATTAAAATAAACTAAATATTCTTTCAATAACTAAAATAAATCCGGTCTAATCGAAACATTTCATATAACGAAATATTATATGCCTTACAAATGTAAAAATTAAAATGTGACCTCGCGTATTTAGCAAAAGATAGGTATTTTTATAAGACTTATTTAAAATCGAATCTGTTAGTAACAACTCCTTTTCTTTTAACAATTTCCCGCGTGTTTAGCATAAAATAGGTATCTTTATAACGCACAGCTAGTTTCCGGAGATCCGCCAATACTATTCCTGTATACTTAGTAAAACGAAAAATTAACTAAATTTGAACCCTAGCGGTTCCTGAAATTCTGCGAGTATTATTCTGTGAACCTAGTAAGACGATAAAAATAATTAACTTTATAGAACGTAGTGATTTCCGAAGTTCTGATATGCCAAATTAATTACCTTTATAAAATAAAATCAAACCCGTACTCTGAGTTAAAACCCTTTTAACAGGACCTCGCGTATTTAGCATAAGATAGGTATTTTTATAAGACTTATTAACAATTTCCCGCGTGTTTAGCATAAAATAGGTATCTTTATAACGCACAGCTAGTTTCCGGAGATCTGCAAATATCAGTTCTATATATGCCGGACTAATCAACTTAATAAAGCGCAGTAATTTCCGAAGTTCTAATATGCCAAATTAATTACCCTTTATAAAATAAAATCAAACCCGTACCCCCCTTTTCTTTTAACGTGAGCAATCAACAATGTCGAAGAGTATAATTACCCGTACACCACTTTCACTTGAAGCTAAACTATAATTTTCAAACACTGGGACACTCTAAGTCGACGGTAACTTTCACTCAAAAAAACAACCGACGCGGATTTCGCACCCCCGTAGACGTCCACACCGACTGCCTCAATTCTGACTCCGCGTTACCTCTAATACCCCTCCCAGCAGCCAAAGGTCCTAAGTCGTGTGTTTCCAGGATTTTCAATATCCTACTTTCCTTGATACCCAAATCTTTGTCCCTTAGATTCAGTTTGGCAAAGAAAAAACACATTCCCTCTTGGACCTGTCAGTTTGACTCCACCTTCTGTTGTGGTCCCTGTCTCTGTTTTGGGGCGGACTCGGTGGCTTCGGACGATTTAAATTCGCTTCACAAGCGCGATAATTAATTTTTAATATTTAATTTCTAAGTTCAGTCCATATTGTCGTTTGATCAACCGTAACCACAATCTATCGGGTACTCCCCTAATCATAGTTGATGTTTCTTCATTATCTACCATTATCATGTCCCGTTCCCTCGTATTTTCACTCGTCTTTATCGGAAATTTAACGATCCTTGGCTGCTATATCATTGTATCAATTTCCCTACACTCACCATGTACACACTGCATACCTAGATATAACAATCGTTCAAAGGTACTATACCTAATTTTAAATTAATTTTGGGCGATCTTTTCTCGTGGATCACCCAATGAATCCTGTCTTATGCCCGCGGCTCCCCGCGCACAGGGACGTATTAGGTCCCTCCGTTGCGGAATTTAAACATAATTTGTAACCATTTATTATTATTTTTATTGGCAGTAAGATTGATCCACAAAATAACTATGTTACATAGACAGTGAATATTCTCGAACAATATAATACTGGAAGAGTACTATTCGCTATAACACAATAAACTATTAATGTAAGTTAAAGTAAATTTTTAAATTCAGTGGAAGATTTTTAAGATCGTTTTGCTTTTAATTTTTTCCCAAAACAAAATAAATAAATAAATAAATAAACACACAAATACACACTCACACAACCCACTATTGGACATGTTTTTCTTATTCTTTTATCGATTGTATGTATGTGTTTTCGCGTAATTGGCCCAAAACTCTGTACATCAATTATTGTTTTTTCTTCAAAGATTGATTAATTATATGGCTGTAAGAAACCCAATAAATGAAAATAAATAAAATAAATAAGTAAATAAACCTCCAGTGCCGCAAGCAAGGCGTCGGATTAATTCAGTGCTTATTTATTGCCAAGGTACTGGACGCCTCCGCTGATAACTATATACCACTCACCATGTTCTTAGAGGTGTGTTGAAAGATTGCTAGTATCTGTCGAATCGGTCTCAAGTAGTTGTCTGTATTTGTACGTATATCATTATTATATGCTCTTGCTATATCCGTTCCACTTCATATTATTGTTCCTCCCGTCTTTGAATTTCCATCACACTATGTTCTCCTATGCTTTTGGTATTTATATACTTGCTTCTTCGCGTTATATTACATTTACTCCCAATTATATTTGTTTCATTTATCCATCCATCTATAAGATCCCCATACGCTTTATCCTTTTATTACATGTGTATATGGGCCGCAAATTCATATTATTTTATTTACAATATTCTTATCTAGATACACTTGTTCCAATTATGTTTTGTGGGTTATTACTACCAAACCCGGCGAAATCTGAGCTAGAATAGCCAATCGTATACACGTTACCCGTCCTGTTGAAACTACGCTAATGTCGGACAGGTTTGTAGTGATTACATAGTTAATATATTGTATCTATATTTGAGTATATTCTTTTCTTGTCGTGCCATTAATATGCTTACACGTTATCGTTATCTCATTCCTAACTATATATACCGTCATTGCGCAATTACCTATCTGTTGTAAAAGCCTGAAGAGCGTTAGCCTACAGATAAATATAATAGAATTATAGTTAACTTTCCTATCTGCCTACGTTATCCGACTCCCGCGAAACGAAAATAAATCATTATTCGCTCAGTTAAGGTCACCCCTCTGGTACATCGTATACGTTTAATCCGTGCTTCACGGCCAATTCCTATAAATTATTTATGGGGCGTTTTCCTCTCGCGATCCCCCAATTAGGACCCGCCTTCCTTACTTTTGCTCATATTCTGCATCTCTGTTGCCCGGGAATCCACTCGAGACCACGATTAATGACATTTAAACGGTCTCAAAAATCCAGCAAAAAAGCCCATAATTCAGAAACCTCGTGGAACTGTCAATATCATCGTCACCTTAGAGTAGACGTTAATCGGTTTTTTAACGGCTCAAAACGCAATAACCGCGACCCAAATCTCTGAAAACCGTGTTCAGCATTTTTTATGGGAAGCACATGTGGACCGCTCGGACCGCATCGATCGTCAACCATTTGTACCAAACACGGCTTTACCACAAGATTAATATGATTTATAAGAATTGAATAGTAACTGCCCGTAACCTATATCCGATCAATCGCTACTAACTCCCTCCCAATACTAGCGTTTCATCATTCCCAAATTTTTGTAGCTCCAATACTCCGCCAGGTGGGTTTAGCTCAATTTTTCCCGCGTAGCATTTAAATCTTCTTAGAGTTCAAAATAAAAATAATAAAAAAAAAAAAACTATAGAAACAGGTGATTCATCACATGGTGCACCCATCCCTTTTTGACCACATCCCGCCACGAACGTTTTTACACTAGCTTTCCGTATTCCTATCTTAAGTTTAATTTATTTTAATAGTTTTAAATATTGAAAAATATTTTTTAAATAAAAAGGTGAATACGTACCCGTTTTTATTATCTGTTTTCCCTATCTTTAGGTATCCTCGCTAAACTCATGTGAGTTGAAGCACTATTTTCATTACTGGGACAATAATACTCACATACTTATCATGCATCAATCTATTGTCTTCTGATATTTACAGCCACTGACGTCTGCTGACGCTGGTAGGAGGCATTTGTGACTTTACGGTAACCCAAAACTTATCGGTTGAGATTTTATTTTAAAAAATACTCTGAGATCCATATTAACACGGTTCCTTTAAATATAGTCCTTAGGGGATACGACACACTTATGCCAGCGTTTTTTCTAATCCTCAAATCACTTCTGAAATGCACTGTTTCATATAGCCTTCAGCGTGTTCAACAATTTTGCCTTTATCTTCTCTTTAGTTGTAAAATGTTGTTCTTTTATGATTATATTCATCTTAAGGAATGGGAAAGAGTCGCAGGGACTCAAATCCAGCAAATATGGTGGCTACGGCCTAACTCCATAGCTTTTTGTTAGAAACTCTTGAAAAAGCAGTAAAGTGTCTGCTGATGCATTCGTGATATGGTGGTGCAATATCTGCCAGTTGTCCTCCCATAATTCTGGTATTTTTTTGATGGAATTATCCATATCTCTACTTTATAATGTATTTTCAATCCTTACTCGGTACTTGAAATCTAAGTTCAACTTTCTATCTAATCATGACCATCTACTCCGTTCAGCTGAAAGTATTTAACTATCCATCCCAACTCATAATAGTGAATTCGTCTTTCCAATTCCTTCACATTCGAAATCATTCTCCTCATTCCAAGTGCAGTCGGCTAGGCTGTGGAATCCACTATGCACAGACAGAGGTCACATCATCGCAGACCATAACTATCTTTAAAAGCAGATTACACCAATTTTACCTTTTCCAAATCCTAGTTTAACTCTTCCTTCATATTTTAGTCCCCAACAAATCCAACAGACGCAGAAAGGGATGGAAAGTCGAAGTTAAACTTTGATCAATAATAAACTCACGGGATGAGAGGAACTGGTGAGGAAGTAAACACTTCCATAACAGTACGGGATAGGGTGGGTCTCCGCCCCTTTCCGCTTCTCATCTTGTTATCCGGAAATACTCGACGTTTCAATTTTAATACTAAATTACCTTGTTGATTAGAAAAAATTGACAATTGCTAATAAAACTGTCATTGTATTAATATATACGCAAAAAGTGTTTAAATAAATAGAGAAGAAAACAGTGAATAGAAGCTTGATACTCAAATTTGAAGCGCTTTTTTACTCCCTTTATATTAACTCTTGGCGTTTGCTTGCTTGCTTGCTTGCCGGCTTGCCGTCAACAAAAACTTTTGGATCGATTTTTGACCCTTTTCCCGTGATCCAATCGAGCTGAAACTTGGCAAGTAGACTCGTGGTGACGATCAAGAAGATCTATCAAATTTTCGTTAAAAAAAATTAATAATTATAGAATTAGAAATTTTATTGGTTTTTTGAAATTGGAATCATTAGAAAAGTTTGATTAGCAACGGTGCGCCGCGGCGGCCCCATAACGTCGCGGAATATTTTCTAAATTTGAATTACTCCGTCGGTATACATAATAGGTACTTCACCACGAATGTCGAAAATTCTAATGGACTGACAAATGTTTTTAGAATTTAATCTTCAAAGCATGAAGTGTCTTACCAAAGCTCAAAACATCTGACATTTTAGAAATATATTAAATTACTGCAAGTTTAGTGTTATGTTATAGGTTTTAACTCGTCTTTAATTGTTATTATATTTTACAAAGAAAGGGAGTATAATAAAAACTTGGTTTTTATGGGTTACTTTTTTCAATCCTAACTAACATAATGCAATGAAACCAAAGCAATGAAACATGAAACTAAAAACTTTACAAGAAATTTAAGAATAAATTAAATACTATGTTTTAAACCACTTTATTGCTATATATTTGTCAACTAGTTTCGGTTGGACTCAACCTTCTTCAGGACAATTACAATATAGACTGAGTCTATATTGTATTGTAATTGTCATTGTAATTTAATTATTATTGTAATTTAATTATTATGTAATTTAATTATTATTAATTTAATTATTAAGTATTGTAATTGTCATTTCAGTCTATATTGTAATTGTCCTGAAGAAGGTTGAGTCCAACCGAAATTAGTTGACAAATATATAGCAATAAAGTGGTTTAAAACATAGTATTTAATTTATTCTTAAATTTCTTATAATGTCAAGCCACAAAGTCCTGAAGAAGGTTGAGTCCAACCGAAACTAGTTGACAAATATATAGCAATAAAGTGGTTTAAAATATAGTATTTAATTTATTCTTAAATTTCTTATAATGTCAAGCCACAAAGTGTTTTCTTGCTTTGAAAAGTTAAGAACTTTACTAAAGTTGGTCTCGTTGTATGTACTTTGCAGCAGCGCATTGTTTCTACGATGTGAATGACTACAAAGTAATGGACCCAAAGCTGTTCCGAGTAGCTGCTGGGAAGTTCTTCCGGTCCTGGGACCACGAGGAGGAGAGGAACCTGCCGCACATCCAAACATCTGAGGTTGGTCAACTCTTTATCTTCGTCAGAATCGTTTGAATAGGGTTAATACAATATTCTAGGGCGTGTTCTGGTCTCAGAATCAATCTAAAGGATCTTCAAATTCTGTTAATTCAGCACCACTGTCTTAAGCCATGTATTCACTAGGGGACAAATCGCGAAACATTCCGCTCGGCATGTCGCATCAACATCTACGCTCATGTTTCGGGGACAATGACGCGGCCATTTGACGTGTACACACCGGGACTCGCATATCTTGTCGCGGAAATGTCACCCGATGAGCTTATGTTGACAGCTGCGGTATCTCATTTGGCGAAAACGGGGTTCCGCGCAATTCAAAATGTTTTTTTGGGTCGCAATTTCAAATAAACGAGGTTTTACTGTAGTAAATTGAATATTATTAAAAACAAGGTCCTTTTTGCAAATAATTATTGTTTTCCAGACGTCGCGGAAATATATCGCCCTACGAGGTTATGATGATAGCCGCGTATCTGTTTATGTTAATGAGTTTATCGAAAAGTAAGAGGAGAAAAAAGAGGAGAATGCAAAATTATTTACTGCAAAGAGAAAGAAGGACGGACATTCTATGCGATCTTCGATCGATACAGCTCGATGAGTTCAAGAACGATTTCGTTTTCCCGCATTGTCATCTTGACAGATACAGCGCATGCGTATTCACTTGTAAACATACCACGTGGTACTGACGCTCCGCGGAATGTTGCAGTGAGTACGCTCGGGTACCGTGCGCATGGCAACGTTGCCACGGCACGTAGAAATGCCGCGCTATGTTGTGCGCGAGGTCGCGGAACACTGCACGACGTTGCAACGTCACGTAGACTCTATGCCGCGCGTGCTGTTGAGGGACAATTTGTCCCCTAGTGAATACATGGCTTTAGACTTGCCTGTGTTGTCATAAAAATACAACATGCTCGGCGCAACCTGCCGGGCATGTCCTCATCCTGAAATCTGGTAAATATACTAGTTCAGATTTTCAGCGCTTGATACCAGAACTTCGGCATTTGGCCATACTCTTTGGGGACGAATCTTTAACTTCATCACAATCGTTTTTAGGGCAAAAAACAACTACCGCTATGATAAAACATTATGTTTCTTTTCAGGCGTATCCTGATCCTATAAAAGACTGAATAATGCATCCACAAGTTGACCAGTTATCAACATTATCCGTTGTTTAAGGGAGGGTATGGTTAATTCGTACAAAAAAAGGCATGTTTTTGTGAATTTTTTGTGACGACACAGAGAATTCTTTATTAAAACTAATGGTACATTAAAGTATAACATTCGAAAAATATTGTGTAAAATTTTCACGAATAAATATTAAAAAATACGGCAATGGCACCGATTATTCGGACGTGTCTCGGAAAAAAGTAAAATTGCGGTGCCCCTTATAACTTGGTGCTGGATAATCTGAAATCAAAAAATCAAAATTCATTCGTTAGATAATAGTTTTCCCCAAGTCACGCTGGGAGGGTTTTTCGAAATTTCAATTTTTCACTTTTTTGGAACACTTTGAAGGGAAAAACGCGATTTTTCGCGAAAAAAATCGGCTAATTTGTTATTAAAAAATATAAATTATCAAAAAAAATTTTTTTTAATCTCCAGAATTACCTTGTAAATTATGTACAGAAATAGTGTTCAAAATTTTACAAGGATCGGTGCAGTAGTTTTGAAGTTATGAGGGGCACCGACTTTGAAAACGTGAGTTGTGGGGAAAACGCTTTAAAGTTTTGAACACTAAAAATCTGGTATAAAACATTCATAAGCAAATTTTATCGGCTTACCTCACACTGAATCATCAATGCCAGGTTCATATAGGATAGGCTTGATGGCATCCAAAACATCCTCGGGAAGAGCACTGTACGTGTGTTTGAACGAATCCAATGCATTAGGGTCGGGTAGGTATAAAAATTCGACAGGTGTAAAAATACTCATTGTTCCAATCGACTTGAAATTTTGAAACAATATTCTTGAGATATTAAGCAATCAGTTAAAAAAAAATAAAAATAATTTCAAAAAAAAAAATACCTTACCCCCCTCCCCCCTTAAGGAGCTCCGCACCCACAAATGTTGTGATTTCTTTAAATGACATCTTCTCTTTACTCTCGAAGAGTAGTTGTGATCTTGGAACTGCGAGTAGTTTCTGCAGATGGTTTCTCGCCACCGATGTGTACTATTTATCATGCATTCCAAGAGTGGGCTCTGTATCGAGTTTCAACCAGGTTTTGGTAAACTTCCATGAGATCTGATTATTTTCACTCTTTCTCGGATCAACTATTTTTCATTATGTTCTTATGTCTAAAAAAAAATGAACAAAATATCTGAGAATTCGAAGCCATGTAAATAGTTGAGTCTGTTCAACGTTTAATTCCTCTTCGATCATCGCATTAGTTTTGTGGACTGTCCACGGTATGTGGAGCTAGCATCACATTTCCAGAGCGTCCACCCTCCTGCGCTCCTGTTCTCTCAGTGTCCATGTTTTGACACCGCAGAGAAGAGTTGGGAAGGCAACGATTCTGACCTGATTAATTTTTAAATTACATATACGAGTGGGGGTTAGTATGTGTGAATCGACCCCTGGTATGAGGTCGAGAAACTACCCCCTACAATGCTGCTTCTTAATGTTGATAGGGTCACCACCCTGTGTTTACCGGAGTTCAAGGTTCTCTTGAATGTGAAGTCGCGTTGAGTTTTACAGAATTTATTTTGGTATGAAAAAGTATAAAACTACAAGTGTAAAAAGGTACAAAATATCGCGGAGGTATAAAGATACAGTGGGGATCCTCTAGGCGAGGGCCTCCGGCCTATGTCGAGGTCACTTGTGGAGTGAGATGATGTGTGTTGTGCGTCAGGATTCTTATACTCGATCCACACAAAGGAAATGCGAAGTCCCCTTTCCTCGTGTCCGTAGTTGTGCTGATACAGCGGGTTACTCTGCACCTTTGTTGCGTCGGCAGATTCACCTGGTGTGGTACATACTTCGCTTGCGTTCCGAGCGCCTTGGTTAGCCTTTGATACTGGTGTCACCGACCCCTTTCACGTAGGTGTGTCGTCGATGTATGTGTGGCCTAGATGGGCGGCTATCTGTATTGTGGCATGAATTCCACATATGTATCGTTTGTATAAGGAATGTTCCAAATACTATAAAATCTTTATTCACAAACCGGAATAATGCTTTAGGACTTGACTTACAGTAAACTAAATCTAAAATTGCAAAAACTGAATGACTTCTAACGCACGTTAGCTTCAATCAAACAAAGTTTCTGTCTGATTTTCGTAAATCTACATACTTTCCTGTGAAAGTACATCACGTAATTGGTTATTGTTGTAATCGAACTGTCGTGGTCGCGGTGTAATATGTGAAAAAATTGTCGCGAAACTTTACAAGCTTGATTTGGAAATACTTCACTGAAAGAATTGAAGATTTTACAACTGTAATACCCACAAAAGAGACAATTTAAGAAAGTAAAGTAGCACTGAAGCAGTAGCGTGCAGTGGGAACACCGAAGCATGACTTTTATTTAAAATTATTTGGAATAAAAATCGGATAAAATGGAATAATATTTCTTTCACAATTGCAATCATAGCATTCATATTTTGATATTTCATATAAATCGGTAGCATAAATATTTAATTTCTATTTTTTTCCAAAATATACTTTTAAAAAAAGTCATGCTTCAATGCTCCCACTGAACACGCCTGCACTGCAGCTGTATAAAAACCATTTGACCTCAATTTATTAAGAGTTATATTTTTAATTTGATCTAGCTCTGTCTTTTGATATTATTTATGAGTGCATATTCACATCTCTCAGCATACATAAACGATTATTCCGAACATCCTCAGCATGTCCAAATGATTACAACAATAATACGTTTTTCTTTTTGCAGGTTGAAAATATTTATATTCATGATAGATACGGCGGAGACGAACAGAATCATCAGAGTGATATCGCCTTACTGGTGCTTACCACGCCGTTCAGGTTCTCCGACTCTGTGCGCCCTGTCTGCTATGACTTTACTACTGGTGAACACGACAAATTCCAAGTAGAACCAGGAAATACTGGCAAGGTAATGATTGTTTATCTTTTAATGACTCGATCCAGTTGTACATTGCACACAAAAGGAGACTGCCCTGCGCTGAACTCACCTCTCCATTTAGATGCATTAATATTCAGCAATTGGTAGCTGAAAATTAGCGATATGGCTCCCCCTATTTCGCTATCTTTGCTATCTCTTTGACAAGTAAAATGCGGACTTATCTATCTATCAATAAAACCTCTCAGTTTCTACTTTCCTTGCTACATACATATTATACCTGTTCTAAGGTAGGTACTTTTTTTTATTTCAACATACCAATTATCATTTAAAAGTGATAGTAGATAGTTTAATAGTAATTATTTTATCTATTAAAAAGCAAAGAAAAGAGAAAAAAAAGATAATAGTTTCAAATAAATTTTAAAAAGTGTTAGAAAAAAAAAATACGTGTCTGATAGCAAGATAGGCGGAGTTCTGAAGACCGTACATTGGGGGAGTCCAAATTCACCTATTGGTGGATTACTTGGAGATTCATTTGATCAGACTCTCTGAGGTATGTTCGGTGAGTGGCTTTTTACCCGTTTGGGGCCGTTTAGTCAATCCCGTTTTCTTTTGGTTCTGATACGAGTTGTTTGTGGGATATGCTGTCGAGTACTTGTAATTTTACTTGTAATTTCAATTTATTTTGCGTGATGGCGAATGTTTTGCGGTCGCGTTTTGTGTGCATATTCCCCCAGTGAACCCGAACGGGTTCTCATTTATTCTATAATTGACTTTTATAATTTATTTTGGACTCTTTTGACTGCTTATTCTATACTATTGTTTACTTGACTACTTATTCTATATATTGTGTTATTAATTAAGATTTTGATATTTATGATAATAGTATATTACCTTTCTCATTATTAACTATATTATTGTAAGTGGTTATCCGTCACCACACACAAGAATCATAATTATTTTTGTTGAGGTATATACATAAAAAAAAAATTAATTGTTAACACTTCTAGCATTATAATAATAATAATGATATATGCAAGATGAATACGTCGGAACATCGCTCCCATCTCAGACTATTCGCTACTTGTCAATAAGGGAGAATTGCATTTGACCGTGAAAATTAACTGAAAATAAAATTTTCATCCAACCAAAATACCGTGTCGTAGTCGGCATTCACCGAAGGCTGCGCGCGCACGAATGAGAGGCGGAGTTACCCAGCCGCTGAATATACGTGAGATCCCCACCATCGAAAAACACAGTGGTGGCGTGGTTCTATTGGCGGAATGCCCGACGGGCGGCTCGTGCACGGGCCTTCTTGAGTAAATAAAAGAAAGATCGTTTTCATGCCTTGACCTGTGTTCCGGCCGGCGAAGAAGACCAGAAGAGTTCCTGAGAAGAAAGAAGAAAAGGCAAGAGCCTCCAGCTCCTCTGCCCAGCGCTACAAAAAGAATTATCAAGAAGAAATACCTATCTTACGATAAGCTGACGTCATCGACTACACAACGAGGGAGAATTTATAGGCGACCGGGAGATTTATCGACGGAGGACACCGATTTCGGCGGACGGAATTACGAGCTTCAGTATTTGCTACGTACGGATATCTGATTGGGCTGACACCGCAGAGATAAATCTTCTCGAGCAGACTTCGAGATTTATCGACGGAGAACCACTACCAGATTTCGGCGGACGGAATTACGAGCTTCAGTATTTGCTACGTACGGATATCTGATTGGGCTAACGCCGCAGAGCTACATCTTCTCGAGCGGACTTCGAGAATTATCAACGGGAATAATAGACAAATTTATCTGAAGGCGGATTTTCAAGCTTCGGTACCTACCATACTCCGATATCTGATTGAACTGACGCCGCAGAGCTTCACTTTCTCGAGCAGACTTCGAGATTTATCGACGGAGAACCACTACCCCAATTCCGACGGACGGAAATACTAAATGAAATACGAACTTCAATTGATTGAGCTGACGCCATCGAACTTCAACTTCTCTAACCAACTTCGAGATCCATCGACGGAGGTCATCAGACATTTCCAATTTTCGGAAATACGAACTTTAATACCTACTATCTACCTATATCTGATATCCTAAGATTTTCGGCTCAAATGAAAAATGGTGGCCCGTATCTAGAAAGTGCTCAGCCAATGCCGATTTTTCCGGGTGACCGAGTTTGCATGCTCTTTTATGCTCATCAACCCTCTTTGAAATCGTGCGTGCTGTTTGTCCCACATACACTTTGTCGCAATTTTGACAGTTGAGCCTATAAACACCATCGGTCTCAAGGGAATCCCGATCCTTCGCTGGTCTTAAGAGGTCCTTAACCTTGTTGTTTGTACCGAACACTGTCTTAATCTTCTGTTTCTTGAGCGCTTTGGCAATCCTGTCTGTCACATTATGGATATAAGGCAAGAAAGCAATCCCTTTGATCTCAGCTTCTGTGTTTTTCTCGGAGCTGTTAGATTTGGCTCTTATGATGTGCCGTATCTGCCGTCTTTGGTATCCATTGCTTTCTAGCGCGTCGCTCAGTGTACGAATCTCCTCCTGCAGATGTTCTTCTTGGCATATTCGTTTAGCTCTCGTAGCTAAGGTATTAATTAGACCTCTCTTCTGCGCTGGGTGGTGGTGGGAATCTGCATGCAAGTAGCGGTTCGTATGGGTCGGTTTCCTGTAGACCCTGTGCCCGAGACTACCATCTGTGTTCCTTTTCACTTCTACATCCAGAAATGGTAGTTTATTTTCTTTTTCTATCTCCATGGTGAATTTTAATTTCTTGTGCAGCGTGTTGAGGTGTTCGAGAAAGTCCTGTAGTTTTTCTTTCCCGTGAGGCCAGATTGCAAACACGTCATCGACATATCTCCACCAAACCTTGGGGATCAAAGTTGCTGTGAGTTGAGAAATTCGAGGAAACGGCTCTAGTACAATAATAGTTTGACATGAGTTTGACAGATAGAGCGGCTGCCGTGGAGCGCGCTGTTACCCGACCAAATTTATATTGACACTGGTCACCGGACATTCAGTACATTATGTATTGTGTAATAAATTTACAACCTGGCAACTTCTGTTTCGCGGCAGTTGCGATCTCCCTCGCACGCCTAGTTATCGTGGTGGCACTCTAGCAATGAATTTATTTTATTATTTGTTCGGAAAATTGTTTTAATATTGTTTTTGCGTAATAAGCGACTGATTTTATCGGTAGTGCCTTTTATGTACGGAAGAAAAGCTAGCGACTAGCAATCCCTTTGAAAATGGCCAGTGCTATCTGTCCGAAATGTTGGGTACAATATAACAGTCTTTCTCAAGGCTACAATACGCGGGTTTTCCTAGAAAATAATCCTTCATCTTTTACCCGCGAAAATCTTAATATAACATAATATACATATATATATATATATATATATATAAATAAATAAATAAAATGTGAAAATATATAACGATATGGGACACCAGAAAAAACATATATAAATGTGGTGTTCTTTGTGCGTCGAAGTCACCAATTTGTGGGGAATAGGTTTTATAGAGACTGCTATATTGGGTCACCACCGTATATAATACGGAATCTCTATATGTGGGTAAAACTCTTGAGAGCTTTTACAAGATTTATTAAATGTTAAATAATTACAATAGTTGAACTTAATTACAATGTGTGACGCGAGTATAAAGATAACTTTCGGAGAGACGACGGGGCCTTCAGCGTTCCCTTTGGTGGTCGACAATCGAGAGAGATAGCGGTGCCTCGCTGCTCCGCCTTTTATACTGCTAGAGAACAAAGAAAATCCATCGTTTGTAGTGGTGTGCATGCCGGTATACGTATCCCACGGTGTTGACTCATCTATCAGTAGTCACGTCCGCCAGGTCGCTATTTTGGCTATCCAGCGATTCTAGATATGTCGCTACCTGCCGCGTTCTTTGTTACCGCTGGGTGTGATGACCTCTGTCTGCTGCACGGGTATCTCGGTGGCTACGTGTGTGAGTGTAGAGATATAAAATGGAAAAAACTGAATAAGAGCACAGTGGAAACACAATATAATTTGGAATAATATATAGAAAAAAATACACAATAATGAAATATTACTAATACACACGTTCAGTTTACCAGTTGAGTTTTTCATTGTGAACTTTTGACATATTGTTTTCCCCAGGTGGCCGGCTGGGGCAGGACGGAAACAGGACTATCCTCGGACGAGCTGAAGTCCCTGACCCTACCCATCGTAGGGTACGTGGACTGCCGAAACGAGATGGCCAAGTACAAATTCACGCGATATCTCACAACAGACAAAATCTGCGCTGGATACCGCAATGGTACGTGTTGGCGCAACTTGACTACTATTTCCATTGTTCCTCATGCTTATCCTTTTCCCTTTCATTCTGGCATTATCTTGCATCCAAGAGTAATGAACACGCACTCCTAGCGACCCGAGATTTGAATCATACTCAAGCCGTTGGGATGAGTCGGTAAAGAAATGAGCGGCTTGAGTGGCGGCCGTTACATCAAGCCATTTTACAATTTTGACTAGGGATGGGTCGTCGACGTATTTACCGTCGACGAAACGAGACCGTCCACGTCCATCCATCGACGAGACGATCAACTAGTTGAATTCGTCAACTAGTTGACGCGTCAACTTCGTTACGCGGACGTTCTATCTAAACATCGGGACGATGGTCAACTGTCTACGGTTCAACGCGACGCTTCTCGACGGCTCAACCGTTGGCTATTTTTATGACGTTAATTTTTAAAATTTAAAGAAGTTCGAAGGAATATAGTTTCGGGGAAAGAAAAACCGCTACTTGTGCTTATATGTAAAAAGAAATATTTTATTATTTATTTGTTTACGCACATTATAGGCTATTACATATTGTTTTATATACTTCTTTCTATATATAACAAAGAAAGAAGTAGGTATACACAGCAATATCAGGTGTTAGCAGTAAAATATAAATAT